>DWRE01000018.1:0-70703 GCA_018251075.1 Metardaris cosinga cedra | reverse complement strand
TTAAAGCCCTATCTTTTTATTTTGTCTATGTTAAAGCGAATATTTTAAGAAATTATCTTATTTTTTGCTGTTTTTTTATCTTGCTTATGGGTAATTTTCCTATTTTATATAGGATTAATTCCGTGTTTTATTTTTCGTATGGGTAAATTCTTATTTTTCAATTGGTTTTTATCACTCAATAATGAAGGGCTGATTGTTTATTTCTATTTGTTATCTGCTGAATTAGACTCAGCTGTCATGAAAGTGTCACCGTTGGTGGTTAGGCTTTCAGGCTGTTACTTTCCCTTACAAAGAGTTAATGCTATGAGAATCAAACCGCTTGGCGTGTTGTTGGCCTCTTTATTACCGCTGTTGTCCCATGCTGCCGATATTGGCGTTGCTCGTTACAACGTCAGCTTTCCTGATGGCGATCGAGTGGGCTATTCCGGCGCTTTTGCCAGCCAGTTTCCCAATGGGCTACCGGTAGGGATTGGTTCCGGGCTGGTATTTAATGGCCAGGAAGGGGGGGATCTACTGCTGACCACCGTGACCGATCGTGGCCCGAACGCCGATGCGCCAGCAGTCGGCAAACAGGAGGCCAAGATTTTTGCCAACCCGGCCTTTGTTCCCCTATTGATGGAAATCCGTATTGGTGGCGGTAAGGCCATTGCCACCCAAGCCCATCCTTTGCACGATGATAACGGCTCTGTTAGCGGCTTGCCGTTGCCTGGCAACCTGATTGGCTCAACGAATGAAGTGGCATTGACGGATACGCTCAAGCCGCTGGCGAGTGACAAACGCGGGTTGGATACCGAGGGGATCACGCCAGACGGCAAAGGGGGCTATTGGCTGTGTGACGAATATGGCCCCTTCCTGATCCATATCGATGGCCAGGGTAAAATTCTGGCGAAATATGGCCCAACGCCGTTAGCGGGGGAGCAAGCGGTTGCTAGCGGTCTGCCAAACATTATTAAATGGCGTCAACCGAACCGGGGTTTTGAAGGCGTAACCCGGTTGCCGGATGGACGGATCCTGGCCGCGGTGCAGAGCACGCTGGATATCGATGGCAAGAGCAAGAACCAGGCGCAGTTTACCCGTTTAGTCAGCTTTGACCCTGCCAGTGGCAAAACGGCCATGTATGGTTATCCGATCGATATCGCCCGTTACCAGAAAGCCAAAGATGCCAAGATTGGCGATATCGTGGCGGTCGATAATCAACATATCCTGCTGATCGAACAGGGCAGTGACAAAGACAAGCAAATGATGAACAAGATCTATTTGGTTGATCTTAGCGAGGCCAGCGATCTGACGTCGTTCGATGGCCAGGGCAAGGCGTTGGAATTTGCTGATACCAGCGAACTGGCCAAGCGTGGGGTGAAGCTGGCCCAGAAACGTGAAGTGGTCGATCTGCGTAAACTGGGTTGGCAGCAGGAGAAGGTGGAAGGATTGGCGCTGATCGACAATCGCACACTGGCGGTGATTAACGACAACGACTTTGGTTTGCAGGCCAAGCTGGTCAACGCTGAGCCTGAAGGGAAGAAGATTGGCGACTATCAGCTGGATCAGCAAGGAAAGCTGAGTTTGGCAGGTAAACCGGTAAACACGACGATTGAATTGCGGCCATTGGTACAGCCAGAGTCCTTGAGCGAACTGTGGGTGCTGACCCTGCCAGAACCATTGCGCTGAACAGGCGCAGTAAGTTGATAGAAGAATGTCTGCCGGATAATTGGGCCAGGTTTGGCCCAATTATCCGTTGAGCGGGGGCAGGGAGAAAGAAAATTGCTTTAAAATAAACCGGGTTATCTCTGTTGACTAAATATAATTATTAATTTTTTCAAATAGAGCGTAAAATTTGCGCTATAAATAAAGTTATGCGCTATCAGGAAATACCCACTCTCACTTTCTCCTTATTTTGCTCACAATGATTGAGCTTCTTTACATTGGATGACGTCTGTTTTCAATGGTTAACTCATAATTAACCTCACTGAGAACGAGTTCAAATGAAAATAACGGAGTCAATCATGAAACTATTACCATGCATCGCAGCAGCATTGATCGCCACCGCTTCATTCTCCACCATGGCCGCAACCATGGGTGCCAAACAGGTTGATAGCACTCAAGCCAGCAGCATGCAGAGCATCGGCGTGGTGTCGGTTTCCGGTATTAACGGCTCACCGGATGACGCTATCCATGCGTTGAAACAAAAAGCGACTGAAGACGGTGCAACGCACTATCGAATCATTGGCCTGGATAATCCAGGGGATTCCAGCGCTTGGCGTGGTACTGCGGAAGTTTATCGCTAATTAATCAACGATAAATAGCTGAGTGGCCAATGAGGTTGGCCAATATAATAGACGGCTGCGGATAATAATCTGTCCAATACTTTGTTGGTTGATTATTATCGCAGCCTTTTGGATTTTTATTTTATGATGCCTGGTTGCATTTGATTACAACTATCAGGACAGTTTTCGGAATGGGGTTAATGAAACCTTAAGAAATTCAGTCCACATTGGGGAACTCATACGACGGAGGCCTCAATGTTAAATGCGACACGGCTGCAACTAAAGCATCACTTTTCCTACCTTCAGCAGTTTATGGTCTCCCCCCGAACCGTGGGCACATTGGCACCTTCCTCCCAATGGCTCTGCCAGGCTATGTTGCACCAGATCGAGTGGACGCAAGCCTTGACGGTGGCCGAGCTTGGGGCGGCGGACGGTGTGCTGACCAAACGGATCCTGGGCCGCATGCGGGCCGATGCTCAACTCGATGCCTATGAAATTCAAACCAGCTTCGTCCACAAGCTGCAACAGATTGATGATGGCCGCCTGCGGGTGATGGCCTATTCGGCGGAAAGGCTGGAGCGCGATTACGACGTTATTTTTTCCTGCCTGCCGCTGCTGTCGATCCCGCTCAGGATAAGAGTGCGTATCTTGCAGCAGGCGCAGCAGCGTTTACGGGCCAACAACGGCACGTTGGTGCTGTTCCAATACAGCCATCTCTCGGAAAAGCTGCTCTCGCGCTATTTTCATTGGCAGCGGCGGCTGGAGGTGCGTAACTTCCCCCCTGCGTTGGTGTATGTGTGTACCCCGCGCTGATCACAGCCGCTTTTCCATCACCACCACTTCGTCGCCATATTGCTGGCGGCGTTCAATAGTCTGCCAGCCCCAACCGGCGTACAACCCCTCGCTGTGATCGGTGATCAGATGCAGAACGGGATGGCTGCGTTGTTGTGCCGCGCTGACAATCGCCTGCTCCAGGCGCTGGGCAATACCCTGCCGACGATGATCCGGGTGTACAAAGACACCGGCCAGCCAGGGGGAGAGATCCATGCGATGATGGTCGTCACTTGGCCACAGGCTGGCCATCCCCAATGGGCGCTCGCCATCAATCAGCAGCAGCGTCAGGAAATCTTCGCTGGGTTTACTGCACAAAGCAAAGCGTTGGCGGGTACGTTCTAGCGTGCCGCCTCGTTGTGAACCCCATTGGCCGAATGCCCAAGCGGCACAGACATCGGCAAAGTGTGGGTAGTCTGTCAGCGTAACGATCTGTTGAGCCATATTTATCCCCCGGTGTTGTGATACCAATTTAGCCTGCAAGGCCGCAGCGTGGCGACTGCTTTTGGTTTTTTATCTGCTGAGATTGTTCAGGGCGTATCTTCGCTGTTGATTGAATATTTAAATGAGAGTAATTATCATATAGCACTTTGTGGCGCTATTGGTGATTTCTGCCTGCGGCAAAATCTGTTTAAATAGCCGGCCGCTAACCAGGAGCCAGACATGAGCCTGAAGCTACGCTTGGCACAACCGCAGGATATCCCGCAGTTGGTCGCGGTTGAACGTTCCGCCGCCCAGCTGTTTCGCCAGCAGCCAGAGTTACAGTTTATTGCCGAAGGTGAGGTGATGAGCCCGCGGCAGCACGTCGATTTTATCGAGCAGCAGCAGGAGTGGGTGATGGCTAGCCCAACTGAGCAGATCGCCGGTTTTATCGCGGTGCAGCCATTTCCGCACAGCTGGCATATCGCCGAGCTTTCGGTTGCGGCCAATTGGCAGCGGCAAGGCGTGGGCAAGCGCCTGATCGAAGAGATTGCCCGGCTGGCCTTGCGCCAAGGCATCCAACGGTTAACGCTAACGACGTTCGTGCAAGTGGCATGGAATGCACCTTATTACCAGCGCCTTGGCTTTCGCACCATTCCTGTTGCACGGTTGGATGCGTATCTACAGCATCTTCTGGCGCAGGAGGTAGAGCATGGGTTTACTGCCAATAGCCGCTGTGCTATGGAATTTACACTATCGTAAAGATTGAAATACAGATTCAGGGCGGTATGATGCAGTTACAACGCCAACGCTCGATCGACCTGCGGACAGGTTCGCAGGCAATCTAATGCATTCAGTCACCGCAAAAGGGACAACCCGTAATGACACAAGCCATTTTTATGGTAGGAGCTCGTGGAGCAGGTAAAACCACGGTCGGCAGTGCATTGGCGCAGGCGCTAGGCTATCGGTTTATCGATACCGATCTGTTTATGCAGCAAACCACGCAAATGAGCGTAGCGGAAATGGTCGCACAGGTGGGTTGGCAGGGATTTCGTCAGCGCGAAACCCAGACCCTGCAAGCGGTAACTCAACCGTCAACCATAGTTGCCACCGGCGGTGGGGCGATCCTGGCCGAAGAGAACCGGCGTTTTATGCGTCAGCATGGCACAGTGATCTACCTACGTGCCCCAGCCAGCGTATTGGCGCAACGGCTGGCAGAGTTTCCGGAAGAGGGGCAGCGCCCAACGCTCACTGGCCGTCCCATTGCCGAAGAAATGCTGGAAGTATTGGCGGTACGTGAGGCTCTCTATCAGGAGGCTGCGCACCATGTTATGGATGGCACCGCTAATCCCCAGCAGGTAGTCGAGCAAATCTTGGCGGTCTTGCAAGGCGAGGCGGTAAAGTAATTTTCCCAGGCCACATCTTGTGCCACGATATCACTGACCAATCCCAACCAACTCGCTATGTGCTTTAGGGGCGCCGCATGCTGCGCCCGCTTAGCCGCAGCCGATTAACTAAGTAAAATAAAGCCCTGGCGTTATGCCAAATCGCTGACGGAAGGCGGCAATATAGGCGCTGACGTTCTCATAGCCACATTCGTTGGCTACGTTAGCAACGGGCATACCGGCCGATAGCGCCTCCAACGAACGGATCACCCTGGCTTGTTGACGCCAGCGGGAAAAACTCATGCCGGTTTCCTGCATAAAGCGTCGGCTAAGGGTGCGGGGGCTTAAGCCCGCCCATGCAGCCCATTCACCTTGTTGGCGATCATTGGCGGGATCGTTCAATAAGCCATAGGCAATTCTCAGCAACCGGGCATCTTGTGGCAGCGGTAGTTGCAGCGGTTCGGCCTCCTCGCTTCGCATCTCATCGAGCAGAACCTCCACCAAACGTTGTTGCGCCATGTCGAGCGGCGCAGAAAACTGTGCAATGCGTTCAACCAGCGCCGAGCTTAAGGCGTTGGCGGCGGTCAGGCGTGGCGTTGCCGCCAATGTGTTGCAGCAGGTCTCGGGTAAATAAAGGATCCAGCCGATCACCTTGCCGCAGGCCAGTGCCTGATGAGGGCAGTGGGGCGGAAGCCAGCCAAGGTTACCGGCAGTCATTGCCCACTGCTGCCCCGCGGTTTCTAACATCATCATGCCGTGGGTCAACAGATAGACCTGCCCCTGTTGATGCTGATGCCAAGGCGTCAGGTGTTTTTTAGCGTGCAACAAACGTTCGCTGTGCAGTTTCATCAGGTTGGCCGATTAGCGTTATTGAATAGCTTGATACGGTTATTATGCCATTGCTGATTGCCTTTATGCTCTTTGGACGCTATTACACCGGAGAGAACAGCATGATTCACCAAACTCTTGTCCTTACGGCTTTGCAGCAAATTGTAGCTAATCCTGAACACCAGCCCGAGCTGATTGCCAATCTGTTCAGCCGCCACTATCACCAGACGGTGGATGGTCATACGCTAGATTACCCGCAGTTTATCCAGCATATGGCCTTGCTTAAACAGATCACCTGCAGCATGCAGCTTCAGATCCTCGCCATCGCCGCCGCCGGGGAAAATGTCTTCACCCATCATTGGGTGAATATTGAAAAACGTGATGGCAGCCAGAGCCAGATTAGGGTGTTAGCCCATTTCACCGTGCGTGATGGCCAGATCCAATCCTGTGTTGAACTGACACAGTTGTTGGCCGGTGAACACCAGGACCGGGATTTGGGGTCGCGCCGATAACTGGCATTTCAGTGTGGTTGTCTATACTTAACAACAGGTCATCACATTGGAGAGCACTATGCCGAGTAAACCTCCCTACCCGAGAACGGCGCGTATCAAGGCCGTAGACAAGGGCGAAGTGGGCAAGCAGGTTCGTTGGTATGAGCTACGGGCCGATCACCCCAAACCCGATACGCTGATCAGCGAGCACGAAACCGAGCGGGAAGCGTTAGACGCCAAGCGGCGTTACGAGGATGAAAGCCTGGGCGAATAGCCTGTGGAGTAACAACAAGTGGCCGGTATAAACCGGCTTCATTTTTTCAACTGCGTTGTGCTATCCCCGATCGGTTTTTCCCCGCATTTGGTTCCATCTCCATCATTCTGTCCGAGACTTCTCTCGCCATGTATATCTTGCGCCATCTTTTAATAGCGGTATCAACCGCGCTGACGACTTAGCGAATATTGGTAGCTTATGCTGACATTGACGCTGAAAGACGGACATATGCCAATTATCTCGGAAAATGACTTTGCTATCTGTGCAGTATTCTCAATGTTAAAGCATCATTCGCTGTAATTTCGCTGTGTGATAAAAATAAACTGCTTGACGATAAGTGGAATGGGTTTTAGGTTTCTAAATATTGATTGGGAACTGGGTTCCATATAGTGGAACAAGGCGAGCCATGACTACCTTGGAAAATGCGGCTGCGGTATTAAAACTATTTTCTCAACGGCAGATAACGCATGGCCAAGGGGGGATTTCTTTTACTGATGTCGTCGAAAGGTTGAGGCTGCCAAAAAGTACCGTATCGCGCCTGCTACAAACGATGGAAAGCCAGGGGCTGTTAGAGCGGGATCCGCAAAGCCGTCAGTACCATATTGGCTATCTGCTGCTTGGGGTGGCTAGCCATTATCTTTCCACTCCGTTGGTGGAAAGTGCTACGGCGGCGATGATGCAGCTTAATCAGTTAACCTTCTGTACCGGCTATATATCGGTGTTGGAGGGGCGGGAGAATTGGGTGATGCGTACGCTGCCTGGCCGCCATTTTTTGCAGGTGGTGACACCGGTGGGGGCCAGTTCGCTAGCGGCAGAAACTTCTGTGGGGCGTGCGATACTTGCGCGCGAGAGTGATGAGCAGGTGCGTGAGCGTTTTGCTGCTGGCTACCAGGTCGCTTCGGCAAACTCTCCAAAAACGCTGGAGGCATTGCTGCAAAAGTTGGCAACCATCAGGCAACAGGGCTGGTCATTGGCCCGTAACGAAACGCTGCCGGGGATCAGTTCATTGGCAACCTCGGTGATGAATAAGCACCGCAGCGAGACGGTGGGGTTATGCCTCTCTTTCCCCTCGCAGACCGAGGACCAGCCTTATTCTCCCCAGGTGCTTGAGGCATTAATGACGGTTTCCCGGCAACTGGCAGAAAAACTTGGTGATGACTATTGGCAACAGATCAAATAGCTCACCGTAAACCGGCTTGATTAGCGCGCCAACACCAGGGCATATCGCTGATGAGTTAATGGTAGAGAGCGTCGTTCTACCATTAATGTGGCCAAGGCAGGCACTAAATAATTTATTTCACCGCATAGGGTTTCGAATAATGGAACTCTATCGGCAATCTGTGTCCGAAATATTATTTTTGCCATTTAGCAGGGATATTCACAGGGTGGATTTATGAAACCAGATATAACGAGTAATCCATTGAAAGATATCGGTACGTTACTGGTGATGGTGCTGTTATCCGTCGTCGGGGCGATAATTGGCGTACAGTTGATCACCACATTGGGCGTGACGCCTAATACTTCGATTATCGGTGCGCTGATCGCCATGCTGCTGGCCCGGATCCCGCTGCGCATGTTCCAACGCTATCGTTCGATACACACTCAGAATCTGGCCCAAACGGTAATTTCCTCAGCCACCTTCGGGGCGGCCAATAGCCTGCTGATGCCGATTGCCGTGCCTTATGTCATGGGACAACCGCAATTGATCCTGCCGATGTTTTGCGGCGTAGCGGCGGCGATGCTGCTGGATGCTTACCTGCTGTACCGGATGTTTGACACTAAAGTGTTCCCGGCGGCGAATGCCTGGCCCCCGGGAGTCGCGGCGGCGGAGGCTATCAAGGCTGGTGACCGTGGTGGTAAACAGGCCTGGTTGCTGGTTGTCGGCGTTGTTGTGGGGATTGCAGGCTCGATGTTGAAGATCCCCATGGCGGCCTTCGGTACTGCATTTATTGGCAATATCTGGGCGCTGAGCATGTTCGGTGTTGGCCTGTTGCTGCGTGCTTATGGCCAGCCGCTGACCGGTGTCGACATCAATGCGCACTATATTCCGCATGGCGTGATGGTCGGTGCCGGGCTGGTGGCATTGATCCAGGTGGTGCAGGTGATCCGCAACAAAAATCAAAGTTCGACATCGACCTATACCCAACCTGACAGTGAAGTACGCAAAGCCTTGGGTCTGGGGGCTGTCGGATATGTCGTGATTGCCGGGATGCTGGCTTTGGGGGGCGGGCTATACAGCGAAATGTCGCTGACCATGCTGGCGCTGTTTGTCATCTATGCCGCGTTTGCTGCCTTTGTACATGAATTGATCGTCGGCATTGCGGCGATGCATTCCGGCTGGTTTCCGGCATTTGCAGTGGCGCTGATCACGCTGATCGTTGGGATCATGCTTGGTTTCCCTCCTCTGGCGCTGTGCATTCTCACCGGCTTTACCGCAGCGACCGGGCCGGCGTTTGCCGATATGGGCTTTGATCTGAAAGCCGGTTTTATCCTGCGGGGTTACGGTAAGGATTTACAGCAGGAACTGCTGGGGCGGCGTATTCAGCTGATTGCCGCCATGATTGCTTTTGTGATCGCCATTCCCGTGGTTTATCTCTCTTACACCAGCTATTTCCTGCAGGAGTTGATCCCACCGGTGGCCCGGGTATACGCCAAAACCATTGAGGCAGGAGCCCAGCCCGGTATTGCGTCCAGCCTGCTGATTTGGGCCATACCAGGCGCGATAGTGCAGTTTATTGGGGGGCCTAAACGCCAGCTCGGCGTGCTACTTGCGACAGGTTTGCTGATTAATAACGCCTTGGCAGGATGGGCGGTGCTTGCCGGTATCGCGCTGCGCATTCTGATCATCAAACGCTGGGGGGATAAAGGCCGCGCGCCGATGGAGATCATGGCTGCCGGGTTTATTGCCGGTGACGCGCTATACAACTTCTTCAACTCGATCTTTTCCAGCAAGGGAAAATAACGCCGTGCCTGCAATTGCGGGAGGCATAAACCTATCAGGCAACATTTGCGAGGGATTAACATGAGTTTGCAACAAACGCTGCAGGTCTTTGAGCTGATTGATAATGCCTATGTCAAAGGGCAGGACGTGGTCGATCTGTTTGCCCACTACCCGTCGGTCAAGGCCAGCACTCATCGTGTCAGCGGTGAGAAGGGCACCACGGATTTTGTCCGCATCGAGATCCCTGGCAGTGCAGGCAAGCAATCCGGTGGTGATGCGCCAACGTTGGGAATTATTGGCCGGTTGGGCGGCATTGGAGCTCGCCCCACGCGCATAGGATTGGTGTCAGACGGTGACGGGGCGATTGCGGCGATCGCCAGTGCACTAAAGCTGGCAGAAATGCAGCGCAAAGGTGACGTTCTGCCTGGTGACGTGGTGATCACTACGCATATTTGCCCGAACGCACCCACTCGCCCACACGATCCGGTCGATTTTATGGATTCACCCATCGATGACGTCACGATGAATGATAACGAAGTGGTGCCGCAAGCCGATGCCATTTTGTCGATCGATACCACCAAGGGCAATCGCATTATCAACCACAAGGGCTATGCGCTGTCACCGACGGTGAAACAGGGCTACATCCTGCGGGTGTCGGAAGACCTTTTGCGTATCATGGAAATGACCAGTGGCCGCCCGGCAGTGACCTTCCCGATCACCATGCAGGACATTACGCCCTATGGTAATGGTGTTCATCATCTCAACAGTATCCTGCAACCTTCAACGGCTACGGCAGCGCCAGTGGTCGGTGTGGCAATTTGTACTGAGTCGGTAGTGCCGGGCTGTGGCACCGGTGCCAGCCATGAAGTGGATATCGCGCTGGCGGTGAAATTTGCCGTGGAAGTGGCCAAAGAGTTTGGGCGTGGTACCTGCAGCTTCTACGATCCTGCTGAATATGACCGTCTGTTGGCGCTTTATGGCAGCCTGAGCCATTTTCAACAGCGGAAATAACCGTGACGCCTGCCAGATTGAATGAGCAATAGAACACCGAACGTTGGTCACCGAACTCATTGTTTGATCCCGCTCATGTTTTGCCGTGCGTAACGATCGCATTTCGCATCAAAAACCAGTGACAGACCCGGATTCATCCCCCAATATGGAGATCCCTCAAAGATGATTACGCAGGTGCCAGTCTATGCTGAAAGTGAACGAGTATTTTGCCGGGAAAGTGAAGTCTATCGGTTACGATAGTAGCAGCATCGGTCGTACCAGCGTCGGGGTGATGGAAGAGGGTGAGTACACCTTCGGTACCGCACAGCCGGAAGAGATGACGGTGATCACCGGGGCATTGAAAGTGCTATTACCGGGCGCACCAGATTGGCAGGTGTTTACGCCAGGCGAGAAGTTCTTTGTGCCTGCGCAGAGTGAATTCAACGTTCAGGTTGCCGATGCGACGGCCTACCTGTGTCGTTATCTGAGTAAGTAATCAGTACAGTTTGGCCGGGGATGAAGATTTTCCCCGGCACTCCTCAGAGGGCGCAACTTGTTGCGCCCCTTCTGTTTTAGCGCTGTGCTTCGCCACCCAAGGCTTCGATGGTGTTGCTGATCAAGGCCGCCAGTTCGCTGGTCATCAGGATCAAGTCGGCATCGAAACGCTGGGCAAAATCCTCACGATCGATATCATCGTTCTGATCGCGCAGCGTATCGGCAAACTTCAGGCGCTTGAGTGAGCCGTCGTCGGCCAGCACCAGTTGGATGCGTTCCTGCCAATCTACCGCCAGCTTGGTTACCAGCTTGCCAGCTTCGATATGTACGGCAATCTCGTCGCTGATCAGGTTCTGCTTCTTACAGCGGATCACCCCGCCTTCTTCCAGAATGGCCTTCAGTTCGGCCTCATCCTGAATGATAAAACCGGCTGGCAGTTCGCCGGAGCGGACCCATTCGGTCAGCGTCAGCTCGATCGGGCTTTCCATGGTCAAAGGTACCACCGGCAGAGAGCCCAGGCTTTTACGCAGCAGCGCCAGCATATCTTCGGCGCGTTTGGCGCTGGCGGCATCGACCATAATCAGATCGTTAACGGTATCGATCCACATATAGGTCTGGTTGAAGCGGCTGAAGGCGCGTGGCAGCAGGCTGTGCAGCACTTCATCTTTCAGGGAGTCTTTCTCGGTTTTTTTCAGCTTGCGGTGCTGCTCGCCTTCCAGCTTTTCGATCTTGGCCTGGAGCTCTTGTTTCAGTACCGGAGAGGGCAGGATCTTCTCTTCTTTACGGGCGCAAATCATGATCTGGCCGTTAACCGCGTGCGTCAGTGCGTCGCTGTGAGAACCCATCGGGGAAACCCAGCCGGTTTTCGCCATGTCCTGGCTGCCACACGGGGTGAAGGCAAAGGCGCTGAGCTGTTTTTCCATTTCATCCGCAGTTAGCGCAACGTCGCGGCTCAAACGGTAAACCATCAAATTCTTAAACCACAGCATAATGTTATCCCAGGCTGGGCGTGCATTTGGCACGCAGATTCATCAAAAGCAGGGCGGCATAATAACGAATTGACGCTGAAAAATCGCCTCATTCCCGCTGATTTGCGTCCACTGCCGCGTTTCACACAGCCAGATAGGGGAATTGCCATTGGCGTCACATTCGGTGAGCGTGGCGTGAGCCGGGCTATGCGCTACACTGGGCGGCAAGTTTGTTGTCGCGCTGAATTGGGGAGAGAAATTGTGCGTATTGGTATCGATCTGGGTGGCACTAAAATTGAAGTGATTGCATTGGCTAACGATGGAGCGGAGCTGTTCCGTCATCGCATTGCCACCCCTCGTCATGATTATCAGTTGACGCTTGAGGCTATCTGCGGGCTGGTGACGCTGGCGGAGGAAAAAACCGGCCAGCAAGGCTCGGTGGGCGTGGGGATCCCTGGGACGCTGTCGCCCTTTACCGGCCTGGTAAAAAATGCCAACTCTACCTGGCTGAATGGTCAGCCGATGGATAAAGATCTTTCCGCAATGTTGCAACGTGAAGTGCGACTGGCTAACGATGCCAACTGCCTGGCTGTATCGGAAGCCACTGATGGTGCCGCTGCGGGAAAAAAAACCGTGTTTGCGGTGATCATTGGCACCGGTTGTGGGGCTGGAGTTGCGATAAGCGGCCAGGTGCATTCCGGGGGCAATGGCATTTCCGGCGAGTGGGGCCACAACCCGTTGCCGTGGTTGGATGAGGACGAACTGCGTTTTCGCGCCGAAGTGCCCTGTTACTGCGGCAAGCAAGGCTGTATAGAAACCTTTATCTCCGGTACCGGTTTCGCTACCGACTATGCACGGTTGAGTGGTCAAGCCCTGAAAGGCCACGAAATTATGGCGCTGGCTGCACAACAGGATGCGATGGCAGAGTTGGCTATTCAGCGTTACGAAATGCGGCTGGCGAAGTCTCTGGCTCACGTGATCAATCTCTTTGATCCCGATGTGATCGTCCTGGGCGGCGGCATGAGCAACGTGGAGCGGCTGTATCAAACGGTGCCGTCACTGGTGAAACCTTGGGTATTTGGCGGCGAGTGCGAAACGCCAATCCGTAAGGCAATACACGGTGATTCCAGCGGTGTACGCGGTGCAGCCTGGTTATGGCCTCAGGTGTAACAAACCTCAAGCGCCTTACTCCGTAGGGGGGCAGTTTGCAGCCCCCTACGTTGAGAACCCTAATCCTTTGGCGCGTAGTCTTTTTCGCTTTCGCTGCGTACCCGCTCGATATGGATGGTCAGAAACAGCATCTCTTCGCTGGTCAACTGGTGCTGGTAGTTCTTCTCGATGTGCTGGTTGATCTTGCCAGCACAGGCGAATGACTCGCGGTATTTCTCCTTCACTACCTGATACAGCGAATCGTCCTCGCTGTTGACGTAATTCTTGCCTAGCAGGCGCTGGGCAAAGAATTTCAGGTGGGTGACAAAACGATGGTAGCTGAGGGCTTCCTCGTTGTAGTCAAAACGGAAATGATATTTGACGATATTGAGGATCTCCTGCATCACGCGGGTGATATGCAGGGTGTTGTGCATTTCGTCATTGAGCTGCGCGTTGACCAGGTGCAAGGCGATAAACCCAGCCTCGTCTTCCGGCAACGTAGTTTCCAGGCGCTGGGCGATGATGGTTAACGCCTCAAGCCCGATGGCAAACTCGTTTGGATAGAGTTTCTTGATCTCCCACAGCAGTGCGTTCTTGATATCCAGCCGTTGCGCGTGGCGTTGCAGCGCAAAATGGATATGGTCGGTCAGCGTGATGTAGACAATGTTATGCAGTTTCCCCGGCAACCGCTCGCGGGCGAGGGTGATGATCTTGTCTGCGGTGGTGACACATGCCAGCGGGATCTCCGCCAGCAGTTCTTTGTAGCGTTCGCTCATTTCGCCACTGTTGAGGGTGAACACCTTTTCAATCAGGCTGTCATCCACACTTTCCCCGGCTTTCTTTTGAAAGCCAATGCCACGCCCCATAACCACCGTTTCTTCCTGATGGTCATTCAGCGTAATCACTACGTTATTATTGAGTATTTTAGCGATTTTCATGGCTATTCCCGGCCCGCTGAAAACGAAAAAACCCGACGTCCAGGAGCGATCCCGGAGGTCAGGTTTTGCCTGTATGCACAGTGACAATCCTGTAATCATTATCATGATAACCGTTGTCGGCTCTGGCTCAATGCTTTTCAGCCTGTACTGTCGCCGCGATCACATTTCTGGTCGTAGTTACCTCTTGACGTAAACCTCAGTCGCGGTCATTCGATGCGAAACTGCGCGTCCAGTCGGCTGACCCCCAGCCCATTGACCTTTTTCACCTTAATCTGTACCGGGATACGCTCCTTCATCGCCTCCACGTGGCTGATCACGCCGATGGTTTTGCCGGTGGCGTTAAGGCTGTCCAAGGCGTCTAGCGCGGTGTCCAGCGTCTCGGCGTCCAGCGTGCCGAAGCCCTCATCCAGGAACAGCGAATCGATGCTGGTCTTGTGGCTGACCAGATCGGACAAGGCCAGCGCTAGCGCCAGACTCACCAGGAAGCTTTCACCGCCGGAAAGGGTACGGGTGTCGCGCAGGGCATCGGCCTGCCAGGTATCAACCACCTGTAGCTCCAGCGCATCACTGGTTTTGCGCTGCAACAGATAGCGTCCGTGCAGGCGGCCAAGCTGGTTGTTGGCCAGATACACCAGGTGATCCAGGGTCAGGCCCTGAGCGAACTTGCGGAACTTGTCGCCCTCCTTGGAGCCGATAAGCTGGTTGAGCAGGCTCCAGTCGTCATACTGCTGTTGGCTTTGGGCGATCTGTTCGAACAGCGACTGTTGATTGAGGCGGCGTTCGGCATCGCTGCTCAGTTGGTTGCGCACCTCGCCTTGGCGCAGCTGTAGTGTTTTCAGCCGCTCTGCCAGTTCGCTGAGCGCGGTGGTGAGTTTCTCAACATTAACCTGGGTTTCATCCAGTTCCGCAGGGCGATCCAGCCGGTGCTGTTCCAGAGCTTGTACGGCCTGCGCCAACAGCGTTGTGGCCCGCACCTGGCGCTCCTGCAACTGCTCTTTGTGCTGCTGTAAGCGCTGGCGTACATCGTCATCCAGTAGCGCGGCGTTGAATGCGGCCTCATCGTCGAAGGTACTGCTAGCCAAGGCCTGCTGCCACTGTTGCTCGGCCTGTTGTCCCCGTTCGGCTTGCTGTTGCTGTTGTTGCTGCAAACCGACCCACTGGCCAGCCAGGCGATCGCGCTGCTCCTGGGCTTTGTGCAATAGCTCAGTAGCCTGTTGTAAGGCGTGCTCTGCGGCGATTTGTGCCGTGCGTAACTGCTCACGGGCTTCAGCCACCGTTCTCTCACCAAACAGCGCGATGCGTTCGTTACGCTGTGCCAGCAGCTGAGTTTCATTCGTCAGGCACTGCTGTTGCCACTGTGCCAATTGGCGCTGGGTTTCCTGCTGGCTTTTCTGCAGTAGCTCAAAGCGCTCATTCAGCCGCGCCGTTTCCTGTTGCGAACTCTGCTGTTCAGTTTGCAGGGCATTCAGGGCATCCTTCGCAAGCTGTACGGCCTTGGCGAGCCGTTCGTGCTGCAACAGCAGTTGCTGACCTGCCTGTTCCTCACTATCGCAAGCCTCCAGCCAGGCGGTTAACCGGGCGCTGTCTTGCAGCGTAAAGTCGAAGGCCAAGGGCGCGCTGAGGGTTTGCCAGCTTTGCAGATGGCTTTCCTGCTGCTCAAGTTCCTGGTTCAACTGCGTTTGCAGGCGTTGCTGCTGCTCTTTCAGGCTTTCACTGCGTGCGCGCAGCTCTGTTCCTTTAGTGTGCAGCTCTTCGGTTTGGGTGCGCAATTGAGCGACGCGCTGTTCCGTTTCTGACGGTTTGACGGCCTGATATTGCTCGATCGCCGGATGCTGCGTGGAGCCGCACAGCGGGCAGGGGGCATCGGTTTGCAGACGCGCCCGTTCGGCTTCCAGACTGACGATGCGCTTTTCCAGTTCGAGCGTCTTCTCAACGTCTGTCAGGTGCGCTTTTTGCTGTTTATACTGCTGGCGCACCGCATCGAGCTGGCTTTCTACTTCGGTCAGCTGTTTTTGGCGCGTAGTGAATTCGAGCCGCTGCTGCTCAAGGCGCTGTTGGTTCTGCTGGAACAGTAAGGCCAGTTTGGACAACTGTTGACGAACCGGGCGCAAGCCACTCAGTTCGGCCTGGCGGTGACGCAGTTTCTCCTGTGGGGATTGCGCCTCTAACGTGGCTTGCTGCTGGAGTTGGCTATCCAGCGCCGCCGTGAGTTCAAGCTGCCTGGCCTGATATTGACCCGCCAGGGTAGCCAGTTGGCCGCGTCTTTCGGTGAGTTGTTCCAGCGCGCGCCGCAGCTCTTCGCTCTGCCGCTGGCTCTCCGCATGCTGTTTACGCGCTTCTGCCAGTTGGTTTTGTGATTGAGCAATCTGATGATCGAGCGGCAACACCTTGTCATCTATCAGCGTTTGCTGTTGCTGCTGATGTGCCGCTTGGGCTTGCCTGGCCTTTTGCGCCTGATCCAACTGCTGCTGTAACGGGATTAGTTCGGCCAATTGCCGCTCTTGCTGCTGAGCCAACTGTTCGATCTGTTGCTGCAACGCCAAACGATCCCGCTGACAACGATTACGCTCATTGAGCAACGGGCGCAGTTTCTCGGCAGGCTCACTGCGAGCTAACTGTTGCAACTGCGGTTCGGACAGTTGGAACTCCTGCTGCACACCAGCCAGCTGTTGCTGATAATCCTGAGTCTGTTGCTGGATGGTTTGCCAGCGTTGTAGCCAGCTCAACTGATGCTGTTGCTGCTGTGATTGTTGGTTAAGAAGCTGCTCTTCAGCCCCCAGTTCCCCTAGCTGGTTTTCCAGCACCTGGCGCTGCTCATCATTGAGCAGTTCAATCCCGCTGGCGCGGTGATGTAAAGCGTCCAGATCGCTTTTCGCCTGTTTGTGCTGTTCGAAGACCTGTGCCGATAGCCGCCCATAAATCTCGGTGCCGGTCAGTTCTTCCAGCAGTTCGGCACGTTCGTTGGCCTTGGCGTTCAGGAAGGCGGCGAACTGGCCCTGCGACAGCATCATCGATTTGGTGAAGCGGCCAAAATCCAGTCCGGTGATTGCGGCAATCAGTTCTTTTTTATCGGAAATTTTATCCGCCAGGATTTTGCCGTCTGCCCGCAGTGCCAGCTCCACCTTGGGAGCCTGCAGGTTGCCGTCCGGATCGTTTTTCGCACGGCGTTGGCTCCAGAAGGCGCGATAGCCGACGCCTTTGACCTCAAACTCCACTTCTGCCAGCGATTCGGCGGTGTGGCGGGTCATCAATTCGTTTTGGCTGGCGCTGACTTCCAGCCGCGGCGTCTGGTGATAAAGTGCCAGGCAGATGGCATCCAGCAGGGTGGTTTTACCTGCTCCTGTGGGGCCGGTGATGGCAAACAGGCCGTTGCTGGCGAAGGGTTCCGCCGTGAAGTCGATTTTCCACTCGCCCTGTAGCGAGTTGAGGTTTTTCAGCCTTAGGCTCAGGATCTTCATGCCGATGGCTCCTCATGCTGATGCAAGGTTTCTACCACCTGCTGGAACATCTGCCGCATCTGCTGTTGGCGCGGTTCGGCCATCTCGGCTTCCAACGCCAAGCGGCGCTCGAAGACTTCGCCGACGCTTAACTCATTCAAGGTTTCTTTATCCTGCTGGGCAATGGTCTGGCTACGTTGCTCTTTACTGCGCCGCAGCAGCACCACTTCAACCGGTAAATCTTCCGCCAGCTGTTGGATGCGGCGCTGAATATCGCTGAGGTAATCCTGAGTGGCTACTTCGATATCCAACCAAACCGGGAGTTCGCCCTGATAATCGGCAAACTGCTGTAATTGAGCCTCTATTTGCTGCAAATCACCTTTGATCAGCTGCATGGGTTGGAAGATGGGGATCTCCAATGGTGTGATCCGTTGAAGCGCACCGTCGGCAAAATCGACCAGAAACACGCTTTTGGCTTTGCCTAACTCGTCAAAACTCAATGGGATTGGTGAGCCGCTGTAGCGGATATGCTCGGATTTGGCGACGTTCTGCGCGCGATGGATATGCCCCAACGCAATGTAATCGGCAGGGGGGAATGCCTGGGCCGGAAAGGCGTCTAGCGTACCGATATAGATATCCCGTACCGAATCCGAGGTGGTGACGCCCACGGTGGTTAAATGGCCTGTGGCGACGATCGGCAGTGGCAAACCCAACGTATCGCGGCGCGCACAGGCGACCTGATACAGGTTTTGGTAGTGTTCGGCGATGGCCTCTTGCAGAGCTTGCTGCTTTTGGTTGCCAGACTCACCGGCGCGGCTGGTGAGCAGATCCCGTGGGCGCAGGAACGGAATGGCGCAAAGTACCGCACCTGGTTGGCCATCAAGCTGATTGAGCACCACGATTTGCTGCTCAAGCTCGCTTTGCGCGTTGGCAATCACGGTGGTATTCAGGCAGGAAAGCAGCTCACGTGATTCGTTCAGCGTGGCCACGGAGTCGTGGTTGCCGCCTAGCACCACCAGTTGGCAGCCGGTGCGTTGCAGCTCCACCACAAAGCGGTTGTACAGTTCACGGGCGTAGCTGGGGGGGGAGCCGGTATCGAATAAATCGCCTGCGACGATCAGCGCATCCACCCGCTGCTGTTCCACCTGTTCGATCAGCCAACGTAAGAAGGCCTGATGCTCGGCGGCGCGGCTTTTGGTGAAAAAGTACTGGCCCAAATGCCAGTCGGAGGTATGGATCAGGCGCATAGGTCTTCCATCGCTAACAGGAGGATAAGGGCGTAAATGGGCCTTATCGTAACTCAAGCATGATGATATTTCTTTAACGTCAGGAATAATCGCTATGCTTACTGCGATCGACCGGGCTTTTTTTTCATAAAAGTGTCACAAAACTGACGCATAATGGCGACCGCAATCAACTGAGATCGCTAACACATTGGCAGGATTGACGATGGCAAGACGCATACTGGTGGTGGAAGACGAAGCGCCGATCCGTGAGATGGTGTGCTTTGTGTTGGAACAGAATGGTTACCAACCGTTGGAAGCCGAGGATTATGACAGTGCCGTCACGCGCCTGTCTGAGCCGTTCCCTGATTTGGTGTTACTGGACTGGATGTTACCGGGGGGTTCCGGCATTCAGTTTATCAAGCATATGAAGCGCGAGGCGATGACCCGGGATATCCCGGTGATGATGCTGACCGCGCGCGGTGAAGAAGAAGATCGGGTACGTGGCCTGGAGGTTGGTGCGGATGATTACATCACCAAACCGTTCTCGCCCAAGGAGCTGGTGGCACGTATCAAGGCGGTGATGCGCCGTATTTCACCAATGGCAGTAGAAGAAGTGATTGAAATGCAGGGGCTAAGCCTGGATCCTTCCTCGCACCGGGTGATGGCCAATGAGCAGGCGCTGGAGATGGGGCCGACCGAGTTCAAACTGCTGCACTTCTTTATGACTCATCCGGAGCGTGTTTATAGCCGCGAACAGTTGCTTAATCACGTCTGGGGCACTAACGTTTATGTGGAAGACCGCACCGTTGATGTGCATATCCGCCGGCTGCGTAAGGCGCTGGAGACCAGTGGTCATGACAAGATGGTTCAAACCGTTCGCGGCACCGGTTATCGGTTCTCAACGCGCTACTGATCGCACTGCGCTGGAGAGGTTACCGTGCTAGAACGTTTATCGTGGAAGAGGCTGGCGCTGGAGCTGGCCCTTTTTTGCCTGCCTGCCTTATTGCTGGGGCTGATTTTCGGTTATCTGCCCTGGCTGCTGTTGGTTTCGGTGCTGGCTGCGCTGGCCTGGAACTTCTATAACCAACTCAAACTTTCCCACTGGCTGTGGGTGGATCGCAGCATGACGCCGCCGCCGGGCCGCTGGAGCTGGGAGCCGCTGTTCTATGGCCTGTACCAGATGCAGCAGCGTAACCGCCGCCGCCGCCGTGAGCTGGCGCTGTTGATCAAACGCTTTCGCAGCGGGGCCGAATCCTTACCGGATGCGGTAGTGATGACCACCGTTGAGGGCAATATCTTCTGGTGCAACGGCCTGGCACAGCATCTGCTGGGCTTTCGCTGGCCGGAAGATAACGGCCAACACATTCTCAACCTGCTGCGCTATCCGGAATTCAGCCATTATCTGCAACAGCAAGAATTTACCCGGCCGCTGACGCTACAGCTGAATAACGAGCACTTTGTCGAATTCCGTATCATGCCCTATTCCGAAGGCCAACTGCTGATGGTGGCACGTGATGTGACCCAGATGCGCCAACTGGAAGGGGCCAGACGCAACTTCTTCGCCAACGTCAGCCATGAGTTGCGTACGCCGTTAACGGTGTTGCAAGGCTACCTGGAGATGATGAGCGATGAAGAGCTGGATGGTTCGCTGCGTGGCAAAGCCTTGGGCACCATGCAAGAGCAGACCAAGCGCATGGATGGGTTGGTTAAACAGTTGCTCACGCTCTCCAGGATCGAGGCTGCACCAAACGTGGATATGAACGAGAAGGTGGATATTCCCTTAATGCTGCGGGTGTTGCAGCGTGAGGCGCAGTCGCTCAGCGGTGGTAATCACCAGATCAATTTCCGGGTGAATGAAAATCTGCAGGTGTTCGGTAACGAGGATCAACTGCGTAGTGCGGTTTCCAATCTGGTGTACAACGCCGTCAACCATACTCCGGTGGGCACCAATATCGAAGTGAGTTGGCAGCAGACGCCGCAGGGGGCTCAGTTCCAGGTCAGTGATAACGGGCCGGGCATTGGTGCCGAACATATCCCGCGCCTGACCGAGCGTTTCTATCGCGTGGATAAAGCGCGTTCGCGCCAGACCGGCGGCAGTGGGCTCGGGTTGGCCATCGTGAAGCATGCGCTCAGCCATCATGATTCACGGCTGGAGATCCTCAGCGAGCCAGGCATTGGCACCCGTTTTATCTTTACCTTGCCTAACCGGTTGATTGTTCCCGCGGCTTTAGCAGAGAATGCGGTGAAAAATTAACAGGTAGCCCGCCATGAATCGATTTACCCAAGCTTTGCTGCTTTGCCTACTGTTGTCGGTTGGCCGCGGGGCCGTGGCTGCTCCGGATGGCATGCTTTCCGGCAACCTGTCCAGCGTGGGCTCCGATACCCTTGCCAACCTGATGGCGCTATGGGGGC
Organism: Metardaris cosinga cedra; assembly: GCA_018251075.1. Classification (NCBI taxonomy): domain Eukaryota; kingdom Metazoa; phylum Arthropoda; class Insecta; order Lepidoptera; family Hesperiidae; genus Metardaris; species Metardaris cosinga. The sequence goes on along the minus strand of DWRE01000018.1, from coordinate 49,657 downwards.
AGGATTTCAGCCGACACTATCCCAACGTGAACCTGCAACTGCAGGCTGCCGGTTCCTCGACGGCACCCACCGCATTGGCCGCAGGAGCGGCGCAGCTTGGGCCAATGAGCCGGCCAATGAAGGCGGCGGAAGTGTCGGCGTTTGAGCACCGCTATGGCTATGTGCCGCTGGCGGTGCCGGTCGCGGTTGATGCGCTGGTGGTGCTGGTGCATCAGGACAATCCGCTACGTGGCTTGAACCTGCAACAGCTGGATCAAATCTTTTCCGCTACCCGCCGCTGCGGGGAAAACACGCCGATTAACCGCTGGGGAGAGCTGGGGCTGCAGGGCAGTTGGCAGCAACGTGCCTTGCAACGCTTTGGCCGCAATTCCGCCTCGGGTACCTATGGGTATTTCAAACTGCGTGCGTTATGCGGTGGTGATTTTATGGCGCGAGTGAATGAACTGCCGGGGTCGGCCTCGGTGGTGCAGGCGGTGGCCGGATCGTTAAACGGCATTGGCTATGCCAGCATCGGTTTTCGTGCCAGCGGGGTGCGGTTGTTGCCCCTGGCAGAAACGGGTGACCGTTATATTGAACCTAGCGAAACCAACGTGCGTAACGGCAGCTATCCGTTGGCGCGTTACCTGTATATCTACATCAACAAAGCTCCCAACCAGCCGCTGGAACCCCTGACGGCGGCATTCCTCGACCGTGTACTGTCTGCTCAGGGGCAGGATCTGGTTAATCACGACGGTTATTTGCCGCTACCGCCAGCTACGCTGCGCAAAACCCGCACGCTTCTGGGGCTGGATTAGTCCGGCCAACTTGAATTTAATTCAACACCAATGAAAATTTCTCCATTGCCGAGTAACCGGTGACATGAAAGGATGCACTTAAGCAGTGTAGACGTCTGGATGTCTATTTGTAACCCAGCGTAATAACTCAACTTGTCAATGATTGGAACTGATGGCGGCTAGCCCTCAGTGCATCATCGGAGCAGAACATGTCCAAAGCCAGCCATGCCTTTCACGCCGACGTTGTCGGTAGTCTGTTGCGCCCTGCGGCGCTGAAAACGGCCCGTCAGCAGTTTCAGAATGGTGAGATCGACGCGGCTCAGCTGCGCGCAGTAGAAAACGAGCAAATCCGCCATATTGTCGGCAAACAGCAAGAGATCGGCTTACAGGTCGTGACCGATGGCGAGTTCCGCCGTGCCTGGTGGCACTTCGACTTCCTTGAGGGGCTTGATGGTGTAGAAGGCTACGACGTGGAGCAGGGCATTCAGTTTAACGGAGTGCAAACCAAGGCCCGCAGCATCAAGGTGACCGGCAAACTGGGCTTTAGCAACCATCCGATGCTGGAGGATTTCCGTTTCCTGAAAAGCGTAGCCGGTGATGCAGTACCGAAGATGACCATCCCGAGCCCGAGCGTGCTGCATTTCCGCGGTGGCCGTAAGGCGATCGACCCGCTGGTGTACCCGGATCTGGATAGCTACTTTGACGATCTGGCACAAACCTACCGCGATGCGATCAAAGCCTTTTACGACGCAGGCTGCCGCTACCTGCAGCTCGACGATACCGTCTGGGCCTATCTGTGCTCCGACGATCAGAAGCGCCAGATCCGTGAGCGGGGTGAAGATCCTGAGCAATTGGTCCGTACCTACGCAGAGGTTCTGAATAAAGCCATCGCCGGTAAACCGGAAGACTTAACCATTGGTCTGCACGTTTGCCGTGGTAACTTCCGTTCCACCTGGATCTCGGAAGGCGGTTATGAGCCAGTGGCGGAAATCCTGTTTGGCCAGGTCAATATTGATGCCTTCTTCCTGGAATATGATAACGAACGATCTGGCGGTTTTGAGCCACTGCGTTTTATCAAGCCGGGCAAGCAGCAGGTGGTGCTGGGGTTGATCACCACCAAGACCGGTGAGCTGGAAGATCCGGCGGTGGTGCAACAACGCATCAAGGAAGCAACGCAGTTCGTCGATATTAAACAGCTATGCCTGAGCACGCAGTGTGGCTTTGCCTCTACCGAAGAGGGCAACAGCCTGAGTGAGCAGCAGCAGTGGGATAAGCTGCGTAGCGTGGTCAATATCGCAGCGTCGGTCTGGTAAGCGCCAGTAAAATGAGCACATGACACGCGTTTAGCATCTGGTTATTGGTGTTTTCACGCACCGTGTAACCATTTGTTTCACATTTCGTGAGTGATGTGCTCAAAAATAATACAAATCATGTAGTGCATATTTATTGATAACCCCTATGTTCGACTGGATGAGAGATATTATCTGGACGATCACTCTGCTTTCCGTCCTGCGTATTGCCTTTTGGCACTATAAACGTTTAACTATCCCCCTATTGCCGGACTAAACCTCCATTTTCCCCAGCTTTCTGCGGTGATTGCGACCAGGAATTCAGCAGGGGAAAAAACGTCTAAAAATCTGCTCGTCATCATGAGTATTCGCCTTTATCAAGGTCAGACGCTGCTATTGCGCGCTGTCTGTTGCCTATGGGGATCACGATGAGAGAGCAGGCCGGCAACCGAACCGAAGTGGGGCACTTTTGCCACCATGCTTATCGGCAATTTTTTATTTCAACAGGCAGCACAACAGATTATGAGTCATCGTTTAGCGTCAAAAGATATTCTGGCTTTGGGTTTTATGACCTTTGCCTTATTCGTCGGAGCCGGGAACATCATCTTCCCGCCGATGGTGGGTTTACAGTCTGGCGAACACGTCTGGATTGCGGCAATTGGTTTCCTGATCACCGCCGTGGGTCTACCGGTTCTGACCGTGATTGCCCTGGCTCGCGTTGGCGGCGGCGTTGATGCACTAAGCTCACCGATTGGCCGTAGCGCCGGTCTGCTGCTGGCAACGGTATGCTACCTGGCCGTTGGCCCGCTGTTTGCCACCCCGCGCACCGCGACCGTTTCCTTTGAAGTTGGTATTGCGCCGTTGACCGGTGACGGTGCCATGCCGCTGTTCATCTATAGCCTGGTCTATTTTGCGCTGGTGATTGGCATCTCGCTCTATCCGGGCCGCCTGCTTGATACCGTGGGCCATATTCTGGCACCGTTGAAGATCGTGGCGTTGGCCGTGCTGGGTATTGCCGCAGTGATGTGGCCTGCTGGGACGCCGATCCCGGCGGTAGATGCCTACCAAACCGTGCCGTTCTCTTCCGGCTTTGTTAACGGCTATCTGACGATGGATACGCTGGGCGCCATGGTGTTCGGTATCGTGATCGTTAACGCCGCACGTTCTCGTGGGGTGAAGGACGCTGGTCTGCTGACTCGTTATACCATCTTGGCCGGTTTGATCGCCGGTGTGGGTCTGACGCTGGTCTACCTGAGCCTGTTCAAGCTGGGCTCCGGCAGCGGCGTGTTGACGCCGGATGCGACTAATGGCGCGGTAGTGCTGCATGCCTACGTGCAAAATACCTTCGGCGGCTTGGGCAGCTTCTTCCTGGCGGCGCTGATCTTCATCGCCTGTATGGTGACCGCGGTGGGCCTGACCTGTGCCTGTGCGGAGTTCTTCGAGCAATACCTGCCGTTCTCTTACAAAACGCTGGTATTCATTCTCGGCCTGTTCTCGATGGTGGTGTCCAACCTCGGCCTGAGCCACCTGATCCAGATTTCGATCCCGGTGCTGACTGCGATCTATCCGCCTTGCATCGTGCTGGTGCTGCTGAGTTTCACCCTGCGTTGGTGGAGCAGTGCATCACGTATTGTTGCGCCGGTGATGTTAGTCAGCCTGTTGTTTGGTATCCTTGATGCGGTGAAAGCGTCCAACTTCCAGCATTTGATGCCAGAATGGACCAATCACCTGCCGCTGGCGGCGCAGGGGCTGGCATGGTTGCCACCTTCGCTGCTGATGCTGGTACTGGTCGCGATTTATGATCGGGTTTTTGCACGCAGCCAAGTGACTGCTCACCCTTAAACCTACGGTCTGAATTTTAGGCCACGGACTTGTCCGTGGCTTTTTTACGTTTAAATAAAGACGGGTCATTTTCATGCAACAACAGTCACCCACCGCAGCTCCAGCCAATAAGCTCAAGCGCGGCCTCAGCACGCGCCACATTCGTTTTATGGCCCTAGGTTCGGCCATCGGTACCGGTCTGTTTTACGGCTCCGCAGAGGCCATCAGAATGGCTGGCCCCAGCGTCCTGCTGGCTTACCTGATCGGCGGTATCATTGCCTTTATCATCATGCGCGCACTGGGCGAAATGTCGGTGAATAACCCGCAGGCCAGCTCGTTCTCGCGCTATGCCCAGGATTATCTTGGGCCGATGGCAGGTTACATTACCGGTTGGACCTATTGCTTTGAAATCCTGATCGTTGCCATTGCCGACGTGACGGCCTTCGGCATCTACATGGGCGTCTGGTTCCCGGAAGTGCCGCATTGGATCTGGGTGTTGAGCGTGGTGCTGATTATCGGTGCCATCAACCTGATGAGCGTGAAGGTGTTCGGTGAACTGGAGTTCTGGTTCTCGTTCTTCAAGGTGGCGACCATTATCATCATGATCGTCGCCGGTATCGGTATCATCGTCTGGGGCATCGGCAACGGGGGGCAACCGACCGGGATACACAACCTGTGGGTTAACGGCGGCTTCTTCAGCAACGGCTTTATTGGCATGATCCTGTCGCTACAGCTGGTGATGTTTGCCTACGGTGGGATTGAAATTATCGGTATTACCGCCGGTGAAGCCAAAGATCCTAAAGTGTCGATCCCCAAGGCCATCAACTCGGTACCTTGGCGTATCCTGGTGTTCTACGTCGGGACGCTGTTCGTCATCATGTCTATCTATCCGTGGAACCAGGTGGGGACCAACGGTAGCCCGTTTGTGCTGACCTTCCAGCATATGGGGATCACCATTGCGGCAGGTATCCTTAACTTCGTGGTGATCACCGCCTCACTGTCGGCGATTAACAGCGACGTGTTCGGCGTTGGCCGTATGATGCATGGCTTGGCGGAGCAGGGGCATGCCCCGCAGGTGTTCAGCAAAATCTCCAAACGTGGTATTCCGTGGGTGACTGTAGTGGTGATGATGGCGGCCATGCTGATCGCCGTGTATCTCAACTACATCATGCCGGAAAGCGTGTTCCTGGTGATTGCTTCACTGGCGACCTTTGCCACCGTGTGGGTGTGGATCATGATCCTGTTCTCGCAGATCGCTTTCCGCCGTAGCTTGAGCAAGGATCAGGTCAGCAAGCTGGCGTTCCCACTGCGCGGTGGGGTATTCACCTCGGTGGTTGCCATCATCTTCCTGGTGTTTATCATCGGCCTGATCGGTTACTTCCCAACGACGCGTATTTCCCTGTATGCCGGTCTGGTGTGGGTCGCGGTGCTGTTGCTCGGCTACTACATCAAGGTGAACCGCCAGAAAAAGCGAGCCGTATTGACGCAGTAAGATTGTCCCTCACCCCAACCCTCTCCCACAGGGAGAGGGAGCTGTCCTGAGCGCGTAGTTAGCTCGTGCGGTTTCGGAAAGCAGAGGGTAAGAACAAGAAAGGCAAGATATTACGCAAAAGCAATCAACTAGCTCTATCGGTCCCATTGGGAGAGGGTGAGAGGAGTAGACTGAAGCCAACGCTCCTCACTAGCGTATTAATATGTTTTCCTCTTCCGTATCGCCATCACCGGCCGCTCTGGCCTCCATCACCAGATTGCTTTCGCATAACCGTTCTTCCTTCCCTTCTCCGGAACAGCGCACAAGCACTTCACGAATATCCATCATGCTGCTGCTCAAGGCGCTGAGCTCCGGTTGCAATGTGCGGCTCATCTGGCTTTCGTCCAGCGTGGCGCTGTGCAGGTAGCCAGCAAACATCAGCGTGGCCAAGAGGGTGATCAGACGGTGTTTTGACGATGTTAACAAGATGCCTGCTCCGAACGATAAAATGGCGTGTGGGTATTAATAGCCATTCGGCGGCAGAAAGAAAGTCGCAGGAGATATCTGTTGGCAATCGGTTGAAGATAATTACCAACAGAAATAATTTCGTCAGGTTACGTCAGGGATTGTTGGGCGCGGGCTGCAGGTTGGCCAGCATGCTGCGCATGTCGTTGCCGCTTGGCGTCTGGTGGATGCGCAGATCAAATTCGCCGATCGCCGCCAGCAGATGATCGAAGATATCCGATTGAATACCTTCGTACTCGGCCCACACCGTGGTGTTGGTAAAGGCGTAAATCTCCAGCGGCAATCCTTCCGGCGTTGGGGCCAGTTGGCGTACCATCAGCGTCATATTCTGGTGGATACCCGGGTGCGAACGTAAATAAGCCACCAGATAGGCGCGCAAGGTACCAACGTTAGTCAGGCGGCGGCCATTAAGCGGCGAACTGAGATCCACCTCGCTCTGCTGGTTGTATTTACCCAGCTCCTGGGTTTTATCGTTCAGATAGCGTTGCAACAGGGGGTTGCGGTTGAGGCGTTCCTGTTCCTCCGACGTCAGGAAGTGGACGCTGGTGGTGTCGATATTGATGCTGCGCTTGATGCGGCGGCCACCGGATTCAGACATCGAACGCCAGTTCTTGAACGAATCAGAGATCAGCGCATAGGTGGGAATGGTGGTGACGGTGTTGTCCCAGTTTCTGACCTTGACCGTGGTCAGGCCGATATCGGTGACCGCGCCGTCGGCACCGTATTTAGGCATCTCCAGCCAATCGCCGATTTTCAACATATCGTTGGCGGAAAGCTGGATCCCGGCGACCAGGCCAAGAATGGGATCTTTAAACACCAACATCAAGACGGCCGTCATGGCCCCTAAACCGCTGAGTAACAGTAGCGGTGAACGGCCCATCAGCAGTGAGATGATCATGATGCCGATAAAAATGGCGGCGACCAGTTTCACACCCTGAAAGATGCCACGCAGCGGGAGCTGATTGGCAAGCGGGCTTTGGCGCATCAGAGCCAACAGCGTGTCGAGCAGTGAGAACAACGTCAGCAGGGAGAATAACAGGATCCACACCTGCGCCGCAGTGACGATAATTGCCTGAGTCTGGCTGCCATTATGCAGCCACAGCACCGCCTGCACGTTGATGATCACCCCTTGCAGCAGTAGGGCGGCACGCTGGAAGAGTTTATGTTGGGTGATAGCCTGCTGCCAGAGACGTTGTGAATGCTGGCCACGGCGCTGGATAGCGGTCAGCACCACGCGGTGCAGCACCAGATGGATCACCACGGAAATCAGGGCAATCAGCCCAAGCACCATCGCCAGTGACATCATGTCGGTGAATTCCAGCCCAATGCTTTCCAGCCATTGCCTTATTTGTTGTTGCATGCTCGCTCCCTCCAAAGTACTTAAAAAACATCCAATAAATCTAAAACCCGTTAGCCTAAAGGTTATCGGGCATGATATGTGTCTGTTTACCCACTTTTACATTGTAAATCAGCATCTCCACCCCTCGGCTCATCCCCGAGTTTATCACTGAAAGAGGAGGGAGAACGGCGCTCAACGTGGCATGGTGCGTGGCATTGCATTCGTCGTCGATTTGGTTTGCTACATCAGGAGAAAATTCATGCTAAATGCCTGGCATCAGCCGGTTCCACCTTTCGTGGTGAATAAGGGGCAGCGTCTGGAGATCGCTTTGTGGTTACAAAGTGATGAGTTGCCTGAACAGGTCTTTCTTCGCGTCGAGCCGGACAATGAAGAGTGGTTGCTGATCATGAAGCCTAAGGCGGTAGAGGGGCTCTGGCGCTACCAGGCCAGCCTGACGCTGCACGAAGGGGAGCCGGTACGGCGCTACTGTTTTAAACTGCTGTGGGCCGATCGTCAGCAATGGTTTGGCCCGCAGGGCTGGTCGCTGACCCCTCCGGGGCAACTGGCACAGTTTGCCGTAGATGAGCCAGATAGCAGCCCAGGCTGGGTGGCCGATCAGGTGTTTTATCAGATTTTCCCCGATCGCTTTGCCAGCAGCGGCGGGGAGCATGGCATCCAGAGTGGCAGTTATCACCATCATGCCGCCGGAAGTGATGTGATACGTCGTGACTGGCAATATCCGCTTGAGGATGAGCACGCTGCTTCGACTTTCTATGGTGGCGATCTGGATGGCATCAGCGAGAAGCTGCCCTACTTGCAGCGGCTTGGTGTCACCGCCCTGTATCTGAACCCGATTTTCACCTCACCCAGCGTCCATAAGTACGATACCGAAGATTACTATCAGGTCGACCCCTATTTTGGCGGTAATGACGCCTTGCTGCGTTTGCGAGTAAGCACTCACAAGGTGGGAATGAAACTGGTGCTGGACGGCGTATTTAACCACACCGGAGATTCCCATCCCTGGTTCGATCGTTATCAACAGGCAGAGGGGGGGGCGTGCCATCATCCCGATTCCCCGTATCGTGGCTGGTTCAACTTCTATCCGGACGGTAACGTGCTGAGCTGGAAGGGCAATACCAATCTGCCCAAGCTCAACTTTGCCGAACCGCAGGTGGTCGATACTATTTATCGGGCGGACAACAGCGTGGTACGCCATTGGTTACGCCCGCCGTACAGCATCGACGGCTGGCGGTTGGACGTGGTGCATATGCTGGGGGAAAACGGCGGTGCAGCGGGGAACCTACATCACCTGGCCGGAATGTATCAGGCAATCAAGCAAGAGAACCCAGATGCCTATGTGCTGGGCGAACATTTTGGCGACGCTCGCCGCTGGCTACATGCCGGGGTTGAAGACGCCGCCATGAACTATATGGGCTTTGCCTTGCCGGTTAGGGCGTTTCTGGCCGGTGTCGACGTGGCTTATCATCCGGTGCTGCTGGATGCGGCAGACTGTGCGCAGTGGATGGACGATTACCGGGCCGGATTGCCCCATAACCGACAACTGATCCAGTTCAATCAGTTAGATAGCCACGACACGGCGCGTTTCTTGACCTTGCTGGATAACAATCCGCGCCGTATGCAGATGGCGGCGGTGTGGCTGCTGGCGTGGATTGGCGTGCCTTGCCTGTATTACGGTGATGAAATTGGTCTGGATGGGGGCAACGATCCCTTCTGCCGCAAGACGTTTCCTTGGGACGAAAGCCAATGGGATCGGCCACTGTTGGCCTTGTTTAGCCGCCTGACGGCACTGCGTAAGCAGAGTAAGGCGCTACGCCGTGGCGGCTGCCAGGTGTTGTATGCGCAAGGGGAGACGCTGGTGTTTGTGCGTACTTACCAGCGGGAGCAGGTACTGGTGGCGTTGCAGCGCAGCGATAGTGGAGACGTTGAACTGCCTTATAGCCCGCTGTTGCGAGAGGGTAAATGGCAGCTAGTGGAAGGGGAAGGCGAACGGGTTGCGCAAGAAGGTGGCTTGCGGTTGCAGTTGGCAGCCGAGTCGGCCAGCGTGTGGCGGCTACGTAGCTGAAGTTTGCTAAAGGTTTACCCGCCAATCGGCGGGTAACCCAGATTCGTCAGTATCCCACCGCAGATCCTGCGGGGCGGCGTACGTCATTGGCTCCGTACAGGTAGCCTGCTCGTACGCGTCCAGAAACGGCAGAATCATTACCCGAGTTGGCCGGGCTGACACCCGCCGCGCCTGGCAATCCCACCAGAATCAGCTCTGCAGCGCCCCAAGGGGTTTGCTCAACCATCTTGTAGCCCATCTCCTTGAGGATTTTCAGCGTATCGGCAGAGACACCGCGTTGCTCGTAATAGACCTCATCCGGCAACCATTGATGATGGATCCTCGGGGCATCCACGGCTTCCTGCGGGGCCATGCCATGATCGATCACGTTCAGCGCGGTTTGCAGCGTGATGGTAATGATGCGTGAACCGCCTGGCGAGCCGAGCACCATAAAGATTTTGTTGTCTTTGGTTACCAGCGTAGGGCTCATGGAGGATAGTGGGCGCTTACCGGGGGCGATGGCGTTGGCCGTTCCCTGCACCAGGCCATAGAGGTTCTTCTCACCGACCTTGACGGTAAAGTCATCCATTTCGTCGTTGAGGAAGAAGCCGGTACCCGGTGCGATCACCACGGCACCAAAACGGCCGTTGACGGTATAGGTGGTCGACACCGCATTCCCTTCATGATCGACAATCGAATAGTGGGTGGTTTCCGGTTTTTCGTGCGGCTCCATCCCCGGTTGTACATTGACAGAAGGCGTAGCCTGATTGGCGACGATTTTCTTGCGGATCTCATCGGCGTAGCTTTTGCTCACCAGCCGATCGATCGGATTCTTGATAAATTCAGGGTCGCCGAGATAGGTATTGCGGTCCATATAAGCATGGCGCATCGCCTCGGTCATGGTGTGGATCGTCGCAGCCGAGTTAAAGCCCATGCTTTTCAGATCGTAACCCTCAACGATATTGAGGATCTCGCACAGCGTCACGCCGCCGGAGCTAGGCGGTGGCGCAGAGACGAATTTATAACCGCGATAGCTACAGGTTATCGGCGTAGCCTCGGTCACTTTGTAGTTGGCGAAGTCGGCGGCGGTGAGAATGCCTCCCCCCTGTTTGGCAGCGGCTTCAACCGCCTGCGGGATTTTTCCCTGATAGAATGCGGAGGGGCCTTCTTTGGCGATGGCTTCCAGCGTGTTAGCCAGGTCAGTTTGCACCAGGCGATCGCCCGGTTGCAGTGCAGAACCGTCTTTACGCAGGAAGATTTTGGCTGACTCCGGGTCTTGCTTGAAGCGTGCGACGGTGGTGTCGAGAATATCGGTATCGGCCCGCGTCAGGATAAAGCCCTCACGGGCCAGCCTGATGGCCGGTTCCATCACCTGTTCGCGGCTCAGCTTGCCGTACTTTTTACGTGCGGTCTCCATCCCCAGCACCGTTCCCGGCACGCCAGCGGCCAGATAACCGTACAGGCTGGCGTCTTTTTTCACCTTGCCTTGCGCATCCAGATACATGTCGGCACTGGCCGCCGCCGGAGCGGTTTCACGGAAGTTGATAAAGGTATCGGTGCCATCGGCCAGATGCAGAGTCATGAAACCGCCGCCGCCGATATTGCCGCAGCAAGGGTTAACTACCGCCTGGGCATAGCCAACCGCGACCGCAGCATCCACCGCGTTGCCCCCCATCTTGAGAATATCTACGCCGACCTGTGAGGCAAGATGCTGCGAGGTGACCACCATGCCATTTTGCGCTTCCACCGCCGGGTTAGAGGCGGCATACAGTTGGCTGCTGACCAGCAAGGCTGCCAAGGTCAGCGGTTGACTCCATTTTTGCAAAAACATAACGACTCCTGTGTTGATCCCTGTTTTTTTATTTGTCCCGCAGGTGCTGCAAAGCGCAGGCCAACCTATGAAGAGTAGCCATGATAGGGAATACGGCGGTAGGAGGAGTGAAAAATGTGAAGCGAAACAGGGGAATATTGCACTGGAGGGGGGCGGTTGCACCGATTTTGGGCATAAAAAAAACCGGCCAGCAGGGCTGACCGGTTCTGACACTTACAGGCTGAAATTACAGCTTGGAAGCGTTCTCAGACAGGTATTTAGCTACGCCGTCTGGAGATGCGCCCATACCTGCTTTGCCTTTTTCCCACTGAGCTGGGCACACTTCGCCGTGCTCTTCGTGGAATTGCAGCGCGTCAACGGTACGGATCATTTCGTCGATGTTACGGCCGATTGGCGGGTCGTTCACGATCTGGGAACGAACAACGCCGTTCTTGTCGATCAGGAAAGAACCACGCAGGGCAACGCCCGCTTCTGGGTGTTCGATGCCGTAAGCTTTCTGAATTTCGCGCTTAACGTCAGCAACCATTGCGTATTTCACTTCACCGATGCCGCCTTTGTCGACAGGGGTTTTACGCCATGCGTTATGGACGAATTCTGAGTCGAAGGAAACGCCTACAACTTCAACGCCGCGCTTCTGGAACTCTTCATAGCGGTGATCGAAAGCGATCAGCTCAGAAGGACATACGAAGGTGAAGTCCATCGGCCAGAAGAACAGTACGGCTGGTTTGCCGTTCAGGTGCTTCTTCAGGTTGAAGTTTTCTACGATTTCGCCATTGCCTAAAACGGCTGCAGCGGTGAAGTCAGGGGCTTGACGAGTTACCAGGACCATAATTACTCCTGTAATAGTAGTTCAATGGGTTGATGTAAAAGCAGGGGCCAGTATAAGGGCCACCACTCGGTGAGGGAAGGGTGAAAGACCAATCAATGAGATAGCTTCCACCTATCAAACCGAGAGAATAAATTCAGCAGTCTTTCAAAATAACCTTTTCGTACAAAAGGGCAAGGACAAAAAGCCACATTCCGTTAACTAAATGAGTAATAGGGTTTTTTATCCGGCGATCACAATGACTTGTTTCTGGCCTGTTCCATCATACGGGGATAAAACTGCCAGAACTGTGTTTCAAGCTGGTGATACTGGCGTTCCACGTCGGTAAAGGAGCCAGCCAGTGCGGCCAGCCGTGGGCGGCGGCTAGCCATGCCTGCCAATACATCGCCGATAAACGGTAGCTCGGCATAACGCTCCAGCCAGCGTTCGGGCCAAAGATAGCTGTTCAGGTTCTGGAAACGCTGTGGCGTCTGCGGCAGATGCGGCACGATCAGGCTACGAGCTTGTTGGGTGAAGCTCTGTAAGCTGCACGTCGGCTCAAGCTGTTGCCAGTGGCGGGCCAGAAAGTGATCCCAGACCACGTCGAGCGTAATGGGGGCGACGCGGCGGAATTGCGGGCTGAAATAGTCGCGGCAGGCTTTGACCTCCGGTTGGATATCGGTCAAAACATCGACGCGCCGATGCATCATGATGCCAGCCACGACCGCCGGGTCGTAATCACCTGCGGGGTTGCCGCGCACGAAATCGGCGAGCAGGTTGCCAAGCAGCGAGCTTTCCGCAAGCTGGGCCAAATGGAGATGAGCGAGAAAATTCATCCGCCAACTATAACCCAAGTCATGCAATTCCTCCTTATTCCTTGCTGCTTGTCGCCCGCGGCTTTAGACTGTACCGCCTGTTTTTTCCCAATTAGCTAGCTGAAGAAGTGAATACCCATGCGCGTCGCCGATTTTTCTTTTGAGCTCCCCGAGTCTTTAATTGCCCGCTATCCACAGCCTGAGCGTAGCGGTTGCCGTTTGCTGCAGTTGGACGGGCCAAGCGGAGGCCTGACGCACGGCGTGTTCACCGATCTGCTGGATAACCTGGAAGCGGGCGATCTGCTGGTGTTCAACAATACCCGCGTGATCCCTGCGCGCCTGTTTGGCCGCAAGGTCAGCGGCGGCAAGATAGAAGTGCTGGTCGAGCGGGTGTTGGACGATCATCGGGTACTGGCCCATGTGCGTGCCTCCAAAGCACCCAAGCCGGGCACAGAACTGCTACTGGGTGATGACGAAAGCATTGCCGCCACCATGGTCGCGCGCCATGACACGCTGTTCGAACTGCGCTTTAACGACGATCGTGACGTGTTCACCATCCTCAACGCGGTGGGCCATATGCCGCTGCCGCCATATATCGATCGCCCGGATGAAGACGCCGACCGCGAACTGTATCAGACCGTCTACAGCGAAAAGCCGGGTGCCGTAGCGGCTCCGACTGCGGGCCTGCATTTTGATGAGCCGCTGTTGGCTGCGCTGCGCGCCAAGGGCATTGAGATGGCGTTTGTCACCTTGCACGTTGGCGCTGGCACCTTCCAGCCGGTGCGGGTGGAAACCATTGAAGAGCATGTGATGCATGCGGAATACGCCGAAGTGCCGCAGGATGTGGTGGATGCGGTATTAGCCTGTAAGGCGCGGGGCAAAAGGGTGGTTGCCGTGGGCACCACTTCGGTACGTTCGCTGGAAAGCGCGGCCAATGCTTGCCAGGATGCGCTGATCGCGCCCTTCTTCGGCGACACCAGCATCTTTATCTATCCGGGATATCACTATCAGGTGATCGATGCGCTGGTGACCAACTTCCACCTGCCGGAGTCCACCCTGATCATGCTGGTTTCGGCGTTTGCCGGCTATAAAAACACCATGAACGCCTATCATCAGGCGGTGGCCGAGCAGTACCGTTTCTTCAGCTACGGCGACGCCATGTTTATCAGCCGTAATCCACTGGCGGAAAGCGAATCCGTCGGGGAATAAATTCCCGGGTTACGCACAATGCGTGGCCCTGTTTTAATCACGTCAGACTGTATCTCTGACGCTGGAGGTTTTGTGAAGTACGAATTACAGACAACCGATGGCCGTGCTCGTCGCGGCCGCCTGGTCTTTGAGCGTGGCGTAGTGGAAACCCCGGCCTTTATGCCGGTGGGTACTTATGGCACGGTCAAAGGCATGACGCCGGAAGAAGTGAAAGATACCGGTGCGCAGATCCTGTTGGGTAACACCTTCCACCTGTGGCTGCGCCCAGGGCAGGAGATCATGAAGTTGCACGGCGATCTGCATGACTTTATGCAGTGGCACGGTCCGATCCTGACCGACTCCGGTGGTTTCCAGGTGTTCAGCCTGGGGGCGATGCGCAAGATTAAAGAGGAAGGCGTTTATTTCCGTAACCCAATCAACGGCGATAAGGTGTTCCTCAGCCCGGAAAAATCGATGGAGATCCAGTACGATCTGGGGTCTGACATCGTGATGATTTTCGACGAATGCACGCCTTACCCGGCGGATTGGGACTATGCCAAGCGTTCGATGGAAATGTCTCTGCGTTGGGCGCAGCGCAGCCGCCAGCGTTTTGATGAACTGAATAACAACAATGCGTTATTCGGTATTATCCAAGGCGGTGTTTACGAAGATTTACGTGATGTATCGGTAAAAGGGCTGGTGGAGATCGGCTTTGATGGTTACGCTGTGGGCGGTTTGGCGGTAGGTGAGCCAAAAGAGGATATGCATCGCATTCTTGAACACGTTTGCCCACAAATTCCAGAAGATAAGCCACGCTATTTGATGGGGGTTGGCAAGCCGGAAGATCTGGTTGAAGGCGTGCGTCGCGGCATCGACATGTTCGACTGCGTGATGCCAACGCGTAATGCCCGTAACGGCCATTTGTTCGTGACGGACGGTGTGGTAAAAATCCGTAATGCCAAGCACAAGGATGATACCTCCACGCTGGACAGTGAGTGCGACTGCTATACTTGTCGCCATTATAGTCGTGCCTATTTGCATCATCTCGATCGCTGCAACGAAATTCTCGGTGCGCGATTGAACACCATCCATAACTTGCGCTATTACCAACGTTTGATGGCGGGTTTACGCCAGGCCATTGAAGAGGGTAAATTAGAGCTGTTTGTGGCGGATTTTTATGGTCGGATCGGTAAACCGATACCACCTTTAAACGCTTGAATTAATAATTGAAAATTTAATGAGGGAATTTTAATGAGCTTTTTCATTTCCGATGCAGTGGCAGCAGCAGGGGCTCCGTCTCAGGGTAGCCCGTACTCTTTGATCATTATGCTGGTGGTGTTTGGTCTGATTTTCTATTTCATGATCCTGCGCCCACAGCAGAAACGCGCTAAAGAGCACAAAAAACTGATGGACTCCATCGGCAAGGGTGATGAAGTGTTGACCACCGGTGGCCTGATTGGCCGTGTCACTAAAGTGGCAGATACCGGTATTATTGCCATCGCGCTGAATGACACCACGGAAGTGATGATCAAGCGTGACTTCGTGGCGGCCGTTCTGCCGAAAGGTACTATGAAGGCCCTGTAATTTTGTTTTCCCTAAGGGAACTGCCGTGCTAAACCGTTATCCTCTGTGGAAGTATCTGATGCTGATCGTGGTGATCCTCGTCGGACTGCTATATGCGCTTCCCAACATTTACGGAGAGGATCCGGCCGTACAGATCACTGGCGCGCGCGGAGTCGCCGCCAGTGAAACTACGCTGGACCAAGTCCGTACTGTGTTAGAAAAAGACAACATTGCGAGCAAGTCGATTGCGCTGGAAAACGGCGCCATCCTGGCTCGCTTTAAAGATCCTGACGTTCAGCTGCGCGCCCGTGAAGCCTTGATGGCGGAGCTGGGTGACAAATATGTCGTCGCATTGAACCTCGCCCCGGCAACGCCTGCCTGGCTGGCGATGCTCAACGCCGAGCCGATGAAGCTGGGTCTGGATTTACGTGGTGGTGTGCACTTCCTGATGGAAGTCGACATGGACACTGCGCTGAGCAAGTTGCAAGAACAAACTATGGATACCCTGCGCAGCGAATTGCGTGAAAAGGGCATTCCTTACGCTGCGATCCGCAAGTTGGACAACAACGGCGTGGAAGTCCGCTTCCGTGACGACGCCGCTCGCGACCAGGCCATCAGCTACATGACGCCACGTCAGCGCGATCTGGTGCTTTCTGCCAATGGCAGCAACACCTTGAAAGCAACGATGACCGACGCTCGCCTGAGCGAAGCGCGCGAGTATGCGGTGCAGCAGAACATCACCATCCTGCGTAATCGTGTTAACCAACTCGGCGTTGCCGAACCGTTAGTACAGCGCCAGGGTGCCGATCGTATCGTTGTTGAGTTGCCGGGTATCCAGGATACGGCACGCGCCAAAGTAATTTTGGGTGCGACCGCTACGCTGGAATTCCGTCTGGTAAATACCAACGCGGATGCGACCGCTGCGGCCAATGGCCGTGTACCGGGTGACTCCGAGGTGAAATACACCCGTGAAGGCCAACCGGTTGTGCTGTACAAGCGCGTCATCCTGACCGGTGACCACATTACAGACTCCACCTCCAGCACCGATGAGTACAACCAGCCGCAGGTGAATATCTCGCTGGACAGCGCTGGTGGTACTGCCATGTCCAACTTCACCAAAGACAGCATTGGCAAGCCAATGGCAACGCTGTTCGTGGAGTATAAAGACAGCGGCAAGAAAGATGCCAACGGCCGTTCCGTGCTGGTGAAGCAGGAAGAAGTGATCAACGTGGCGAACATTCAGTCACGTCTGGGTAATAGCTTCCGTATCACCGGTATCAGCAACCCGAACGAAGCACGTCAGCTGTCGCTGCTGCTGCGTGCCGGTGCGTTGATTGCGCCTATCCAGATCGTGGAAGAGCGGACCATTGGTCCAACCTTGGGGCAACAGAACATCACCCAGGGCCTGGAAGCTTGCCTGTGGGGCCTGGTGGCTTCGATCGTCTTTATGGTGGTCTGGTATCGCAAGTTTGGCCTGATCGCCTCCACCGCGCTGATGGCTAACCTGGTGTTGATCGTTGGCGTGATGTCTCTGTTACCAGGGGCGACGCTAACCATGCCGGGGATTGCCGGGATCGTGCTGACGCTGGCGGTGGCGGTTGACGCCAACGTACTGATAAACGAACGTATCAAGGAGGAACTGAAGAATGGACGATCCATTCAGCAGGCGATCCATGAGGGCTATAAAGGCGCGTTCTCCAGTATCGTTGATGCCAACGTCACGACGTTGATCACCGCGATCATTCTGTACGCAGTCGGTACCGGTTCGATCAAGGGCTTTGCAATTACCACCGCAATCGGTGTGGCGACGTCCATGTTCACCGCGATTGTCGGTACCCGTGCCATCGTCAACCTGCTTTACGGCGGCAAGCGCATTAACAAGCTGTCTATCTGAGGAGTGCGTTGTGGCACAGGATTATACTGTTGAACAACTCAACTACGGCCGTAAAGTCTATGACTTTATGCGCTGGGATTACGTGGCCTTCGGCATCTCTTTGTTGCTGTTGGTAGCGTCGATCGCCACCATGTCCGTGCGTGGGTTTAACTGGGGCCTGGATTTCACCGGTGGTACGGTGATTGAAATTACTCTGGAACAACCCGCGAATCTGGACCTGATGCGCGATACGTTGGAAAAAGCCGGGTTCCAGGACCCGATTATCCAGAACTTTGGCAGCAGCCGTGACGTGATGGTGCGTATGCCACCAGCGGTTGGTACCGCTGGCCAGGAACTGGGTAACAAAGTTATTGGCGTGATTAACGAATCCGTCGATAAGAATGCGTCCGTCAAGCGTATTGAATTCGTTGGCCCGAGCGTAGGGGCAGAACTGGCACAAACCGGCGGCATGGCGCTGCTGGTGGCGTTGATCTGTATCCTGATTTACGTGGGCTTCCGTTTTGAATGGCGTTTGGCCGCGGGGGCCGTTATCGCCTTGGCGCACGACGTGGTCATCACCATGGGCGTGCTGTCGCTGTTCCATATCGAGATTGACCTGACCATCGTGGCATCCTTGATGTCGGTGATCGGTTACTCGCTGAACGACAGTATCGTGGTATCTGACCGTATTCGTGAGAACTTCCGCAAGATCCGCCGCGGTACGCCTTATGAAATCATGAACGTCTCGCTGACGCAGACGCTGAGCCGTACCATCATGACCTCCGCCACTACGCTGATGGTGGTTCTGATGCTGTACATCTTCGGCGGCGCGATGCTGCAGGGCTTCTCCCTGACCATGCTGATCGGTGTGTCTATCGGTACCATATCCTCTATCTACGTCGCCTCTGCGCTGGCGTTGAAACTGGGTATGAAACGCGAACACATGCTGCAGCAGAAAGTGGAGAAAGAGGGCGCCGATCAGCCTTCGATCCTGCCGTGATTGCCCGGTGTGTGGCTGAATAAGCCACGCACCGTCTGAACCAGATGCCGGTCAGTTTACTCTGCCCGGCATTTTTTTTGCTCCTGCGCCGCCAACAGGTTCAGCGAGCTCACCAATTCCGCCAGGCTGGTGGCCTGCATCTTCTCCATCACTTTAGAGCGGTGTACCTCTACGGTACGTACGGCGACGAAGTAACGATCGGCGATGGCCTTGTTGGTCATACCGGCGGCAACGGCGCTGGCGATATCACGCTCGCGTGAGGTCAGCGTACTGAAACGCTGTTGTAACTGGTAGCGCTCCACCTGACGTTGAGAATGGGCGATCCCCCGTTCCAGTGCGTCGATCAGCGGTGCGGTAGCAATCGGCTTTTGCAGGAAATCCAACGCTCCCAATTTCATCTCCGCTACCGCCATAGCGATATCGCCATGACCGGTAACGATCACTACTGCCAGCGTACTTTCACACTCGCGTAGCCGCTGATGGATTTGCTGCCCATCGATCCCCGGCATGCGAATATCCAGCATTACGACGCCGCATTGGTAAGGGGCGACTTGGTCGATAAAGGTTTGGCTGTCGTTCCAGATCTTCACCCGATAGTCCAGCCCTTCAAGTAAAAAGCGGCTGGCGTCGGTGACCGCCAGATCGTCATCGACCAGATGTATCAGCGCCATGGCTTGTTTCCTTCTTGATCCCAGGGAAGTGCAGGGTAACGCGTAGCCCCTGCCGTTGTGGCGATATCGAATAATTTTCCAGCGTCAGTTCACCCTGTTGGCTCCTTAGCAGCCGCTGGCAGATCACCAGCCCCAGGCCAAGTCCCTCCGATTTAGTGCTGCGAAAAGGCACGAACGGCTGCGCTAGCTGTTCGGCGCTGAGGCCGCCGCCATCGTCTTCCAGTATCAGCGTCTGCCGATCGCCATCGGTTTCCAGCCGCAGGGTGATCTGCAGGGAACCGGCCTGCAGGCTGTTGCTTAACAAGTTGGTGAGCACCTGCTCCAACAGCGTGGCCTGGCTATACAACTGGCTTTTCGGGGCGATGATGACGACCAAACGGCACTGAGGGTAATGCTGTTCGATGCGCATCAGCTTGATAACGTTTTCCACCAGGGGGCGCAGCGTTAGCCATTGTGCGCTTTCATGGTGTGGCGTTTTGCTGACCCATTGGCGCAGATTGACGATGGTTTCTGCCCCTCGCTGCGCCTGTTGGCCAATCTGTTCGAGGATCGGTAACAGCTCGTGCTGCGGATCGCTGCGCTCAAGGCGAATACGGCAGCCTTCGGCATAGTGGCGTATTGCCGCCAGAGGCTGGTTAAGTTCGTGAGCAAAGCCGGAAGCCATCTCTCCCAGGGTGCTGAGGCGTTGCGCCCGGGCTAGCGCCGATTCTCTGGCCCGCAACGTCAGATGCATTTGTTCCAGCTCGCGCCCACGCTGGCGTACCAGGTGGCCGATCCACAGATGGTTAGCGCCAAGTAGTAGCATGCCCCCGGCGAGCGCGCCAAGCAGGAGCAGATGTTGCAATGCCCAACTGTGTATCTCTTGCCAGAGTGAACGCTGTGCTGGATGGCGATCCAGATCGCGCAGCAGAAGGTCCACCTGGCGGGATGAGGCGGGAGCGCCCCAGGCTGGGAGATCTGGGGTATTCATTTGCAACAGTTGGCGGGTCAGCTCATCGACCAGGGGATCGGGCACGTGGTTCAAGGCGGCAAATGACCAGTTGGGATAAAGCACGCTGCTGGTCAGGCAGGGCTGCGTGCTGGGTTTGGCCAGCAGGGCACGGTAATCACTGGCCTTTAGTAATCCCTCTTTCTCCATCTCTTCCAGCAGGCAAACCGGCACTATGGCCGCGTCCAGCGCCCGATCGCGCAGCAGATAAAGCAGGGCGTCCACGGGATAACCGCTGAAGTGCAGTTGCAGATCTTTTTCCGGATGTACGCCAGCGGCCAGTAGCTCCTTATAGCCCAGCAGATAGCCGCCAAAAGCGTCAGGGGAGACCGCGCCCACTTTTTTACCGGTGAGCTGAGTAGCCTTGGTTACGGTGCTATCGCGGCGTACCAATATCACGCTGCCTATCACGTTGTTTGAGGCATTCTGCTGATTTTTGCTGGAGCGTAAGGATACCAACCAGCGTAACGGGTAACTATTATCCAACTGAATATACTGCGCCGGGTTGGTGAGCAGAAAATCGACCTGGCCGTTGCTGACGGCTTCCCCCATATCGGCCAGGTTCAGCGGCAACAGTTGAAAGCTTTCGTCTGGGAACTGACGATTGAGATGGTTAATTAACGGCTGCCATTGGGCCAGGGCATGTGTATCGCCGCGTAATGCCAGCACGGCGATGGTCCATTGCCCTGCCCAGACCGGGCTCAACCAGCCGCATAGCAAGATCATCAGCACTGCTTTTTTCACATCATCTCCATTTTTATGATCTCGATCGCCCGCCAGAATTGTCCTGGATCAAGCCGCAGTAGGGAATGTGGTAAACCACAATATGGGCGGTCGTACGCCACTTTTACACTCCTTTGTATCAGCTCCCCGGTTGATACTTTTTGGGAGAAATCAATGGATAGTGGAAAACGGCAATTTTTACAACGCCTCGGTGTCCTGACGGCGGGTGCCGCGTTGGTACCGCTGGCGCACTCCGGCTGGCAGCTGCAACCCGAGCGGCGTGAAGGCGACGGCAAAAAGCGTATGGCGATGTTGATCGATCTGCGCCGCTGTATTGGCTGCCAGGCCTGCACGGTTAGCTGTGCGGTAGAGAATCAGCTGCCACAGGGGCAGTTTCGCACCACTGTACTGCAGTATCAGGTCGTCACGGATAGCCAGCGCATCCCCACCAACGTGCTGCTACCGCGCCTGTGCAATCACTGCGATAACCCGCCTTGCGTACCGGTCTGCCCGGTTCAGGCGACCTTCCAGCGTCAGGACGGCATTGTGGTGATTGATAACACCCGCTGCGTCGGCTGCGCCTACTGTGTGCAAGCCTGCCCCTATGAGGCGCGCTTTATTAACCATGAAACCCAAACCGCGGATAAATGCACCTTCTGCGTCCACCGCCTGGATGCCGGGCTGTTGCCTGCCTGCGTTGAATCCTGTGTCGGAGGTGCGCGCATGATCGGCGATCTTAACGATGAACAAGGCACCTTAAGGCGCACGCTGGAACAGCATCGTGGGGAGCTAAAGGTGCTGAAACCCGAGCAGGGGACGCACCCACAGGTGTTTTATCTGGGGCTGGATGAGGCATTTGTCAGCCATGTCCGGGGACAACCGGCGCTGTGGCAGGAGGTACACTCATGATCCGCGAAGTGATGGCTCGCCCGCAGGAGATCGCCTGGTTGCCCTGGGCGGTACAGTATTTCTTTTTCATCGGTCTGGCATGTAGCAGCGTTGCTATTGCGGCCTGGCTACGCTGGCGTTCAGCGTCTGAGGCATCTAGGCTGGAGCTGGCTGCCGTTTCGCTGGCGGTGGTGAGCGGCACCGTGGCCCCGTTGGCCCTGAGTGCGGATTTACATCAGCCCGCTCGAATCTGGCACTTCTATGCCCATTTCGCACCTTGGTCGTGGATGTCTCTTGGCTCGGTGTTTTTACCGCTGTTTACCCTGCTGGTAGTGGCCTATTTCATTTTGCTGCTGCGTTGCCAACTGAGGGCAAAAGCCCTGCCGTTCTGGGCGCGCTGGTTACAAATCTGGCCCGCATGGCAAGAGCAGAAATGGTTACGTTGGGTGGCATTGGCCACGCTGCTTTCAGCCGTCAGCATCTTGCTCTATACCGGCCGCGAAGTGTCCGTGCTGCGTTCACAACCGCTGTGGTACAGCCTGTGGTTACCTTGGCTATTGCTGCTTACTGCTATGCAGGCCGTTCCGCCAATGCTGGCCTATTGGTTACGCCATGAACCTCACTGGCAATCGCGCTTGGCACGCTATCAAGGGATCTCTCTGCTGCTGTTGTGCCTCTCCAGCCTGGGCTGGTGGTTGGACGGCAGTGACTCCGCCGCTGCGCTGCGTCAGTTGCCTGTTCAGGGGAGCGCCTGGTCTCTGGTTGGCAGCGCATTTGCCGTTTTGATCCTGCTGTTGATGGTTTCGGCTTGGCGATCGCGTCGTAGGGCGCTAGGGGCGACAGGTCTGTTAGCACAATGCTTGGCTGCGTTGCTGCTCTGTTGGGGCGTGCGCTGGATGCTGCTGATGCAAACCCAGACGCTGCCCAAGTTCACTATATTGCTCAACCCCTATGTGTTACCGCTCGGCAGCGAGGGGCTATTGGCCATTCTCGGCACTTTTGGGCTGTGGCTGGCATTAATCATCGGGGTTCGTGAATTACAGCATGGGTTGATGGAGAAAAAAAACTATGGCTAAGTCAACGCGTCGTCAGTGGTTGAAAGGCGGGCTCGCTTTGGGTGGGCTGGCCGTGTTTGGTGCCAGCTACAGCGAAATGGTGCAGAAGGTGTTTACCGGCCTGCGTGACGGCAGCAGTGGAAAACTGACGCTGGATCGGATCAGTGCCAATGCGTTACCGCCAGAAGGCCGCCAACATCCCGAAGGCTGGCAGGCCAATCCGCAGCAGGCCGTTTCCATGACGCAATGTTTTGGCTGCTGGACGCTGTGCGGCCTGCGGGTGCGGGTCGATCGTGACAGCAATCAGATCCTGCGCGTGGCGGGCAACCCTTATCACCCGCTGTCGCACGATCACCATTTTCCTTATCGTTTGCCTGTGAGTGATGCACTCAACCGGCTAGGCGGTGATGCCGGTTTGGAACAGCGCTCAACCGCCTGTGCTCGCGGTGCTACTCTGCTGGAAGGGCTGACCAGCCCGTACCGGGTGCTTGAACCGATGAAGCGGGTAGGGCCGCGCGGTAGCGGGCAGTGGCAGCGCATCAGTTTTGAACAACTGATCAAGGAAGTGGTTGAAGGCGGCGATCTGTTTGGTGAAGGGCCAGTGGAGGGATTACGGGCCATCCGCGATCTGCAAACGCCGCTCGATCCGGCACAGCCAACGCTCGGGCCGAAGGCTAACCAGCTGCTGGTCACCAACGCAGGTGATGAGGGGCGGGATACCGTTATCAAACGTTTTGCGCAAAACGCCTTCGGCACGCGCAACTTCGGCCATCACGGCGCTTACTGTGGTCTAGCCTACCGGGCAGGTTCCGGGGCGCTGATGGGCGATCTGGACAAAAACGCCCATGTGAAACCCGACTGGGATCATCTGCGTTTTGCACTGTTTCTGGGGACGTCACCCGCACAGTCCGGTAATCCGTTCAAACGGCAGGGGCGTCAGTTAGCCAATGCCCGCCTGCGCGATGAGTTCCGCTACGTTGTGGTGGCCCCGGCATTGCCGTTAACCACCACGCTGGCCAACGATCACAACCGCTGGGTGCCGGTACTGCCGGGAACGGACTCCGCGCTGGCGATGGGTATGATCCGCTGGATTATCGACCAGGAGCGTTATAACGCCGATTATCTGGCGTTACCTGGCGAGGCGGCCATGCAGGCGGCCGGTGAAAAAAGCTGGTCGAATGCCACCCATCTGGTGGTGATCGATGACGATCATCCCCTCTGTGGGCAGTTCCTGCGTAAGTCACATCTGTTAGGTGGGGCTGGCGGTGATGAGGAAAGCCCTGCTTTGGTGTGGGACGCACAGCGAGGCGAACCACTGCCCGCCACCGAGGCCATGCGTGGGCAACTGCTGGTTGAGCAGCGGGTTCAACTGGCGGATGGCTCACCGGTGCAGGTGCGCTCAAGCTTCCGTTGTCTGCAACTGGCAGCACAACGCTTTACGCTGGCGGAATACAGCGCCCAATGTGGCGTCAGTGCTGAAACCATTGCGGCGCTGGCTAAGGAGTTTACGTCCTACCAGCGGCAGGCGGCAGTGATCTCCCATGGCGGCATGATGAGTGGCAACGGTTTCTACAGTAGCTGGGCGGTGATGATGCTCAATGCGCTGATCGGTAACCTTAATCTCAAGGGAGGCGTCTCGGTGGGTGGCGGCAAGTTCAAGGAGTTTGCCGAAGGGCCACGCTATAACCTCGCGACCTTCCCTGAGATGGTGAAGCCGAAAGGATTGGTGCTCTCGCGTAGTAAGCAGGCGTATGAAAAGTCGGACGAATATCGTCGCAAGGTGGAACAAGGTGTCAATCCTTATCCGGCGCGGGGACCGTGGTATCCCTTTGTGGCTGGTCAGTTTACCGAGCAGCTGGCTCCGGCGCTGATGGGATACCCTTATCCGCTGAAAGCCTGGATCAATCACATGGGCAACCCGCTCTACGGTGTAGCTGGGTTGCGTGACGTGGTGGAGAGCAGGCTGAAGGATCCGCAGCATCTGCCGCTGTTTATTTCCGTTGACGCCTTTATTAACGAAACCAGCGCGTTGGCGGACTATATCGTGCCGGATACCCACAACTTTGAAAGCTGGGGATTCACCTCCCCCTGGTCTGGCGTAATGGTCAAGGCAAGTACCGCTCGTTGGCCAGTGGTGCCGGCGCGCACAGCCAAGACGGCGGATGGGCAGCCGATCGCGCTGGAGAGCTTTGTTATTGCGCTCTCGAAGGCCATGGGGTTGCCGGGCTTCGGCGACGGGGCGTTGCAGGATGCGCAAGGTAACCCTTGCGGGCTGCATTGTGCCGAAGATTACTACCTGCGCGCAGCAGCCAACGTGGCATTTGCCGGTGAGCCAGTGCCTGAGGCGACGGAGAGTGAGTTACGCCTGACCGGTGTCGATCGTCTGCAACCGGCGCTGAATCAGGTATTAAAACCGGATGAGCGGCTGCGGGTGGGCTATATGCTGGCGCGTGGTGGTCGTTTCGCGCCCCATGAGCAGGCTTGGCAAGGGGAGGCGACCGGCCCGCAGTGGAAGCAGGGGCTGAATATCTGGAACGAGGAGGTAGCACGCCACCGCCATGCTATGACCGGGGAGCGCTATAGCGGCTGCCCAACCTATTATCCACCGCGTTTTGCCGACGGTTCCGACGTGGCGCAGCACTATCCGAGCGAAGCGTGGCCGTTCCGGCTGATGTCGTTCAAGTCGCACCTGATGAGCAGCTCTACCGCCCCTATCGAGCGTTTGCGGGCCGTGAAGGCGGTTAATCTGGTCGCGCTCAACCCGATAGATGCCGAGCGTTATGGTCTACAACATGGCGACCGTGTCAGGCTGCAGACGCCAGGCGGCAGCGTGGAAGCGCAAATCAGCTTGCTTGATGGGGTCATGCCGGGCGTAATTGCCATTGAACACGGCTATGGGCATCGTGAAATGGGGGCTCGGGTTCATTCTCTGGATGGGCAGGCTTTGGCGGCGGATCCACGCATTGCCGCAGGGATCAACCTCAACGATCTGGGGCTGGCCGATCCGACTCGCGAAGTCGGCAATAGCTGGCTGGACTGGGTTAGCGGGGCGGCGGTACGGCAGGGGTTACCAGCGAAGCTGCAGCGCTTGGGATAGCTGAGATACTTTAAAACGGGCGCAGCATGCGGCGCCCCTACGGTGGAATATGTGCGATCTCAAGTGGCTGGTTTGTCAGCAATCTGATTCCCCAATCCTGACACAGGGGGGGGAGCATTCAGCGCATCAACGTTGAGCGATGGGCTCGACGCTATGCACACGGACATAGCCCAGCTGCGATGGCGTTACGCCACTCAGTCGCAGTTCAAAGATTTGCTCGGTTTTTGGCAGCAGTGAGCTGGCGCTCTGAATTTGTTGCGACTGCGCCTGCGCGGTCAGAGGCATACCGGTCGCGGCATCCAACTGGCCCCACTCCAACGTAGCGGTAAAGCCTGGCAGATATTGGCCTGAGAGCGTGCGCACATACAGTATTGCCTGGCTGCCGTTGGCCTCGCTCTTCACATAGTTGAGCGATAGGCTCAGTTCACCCACGCTGCTGTGTAATCTGGCGGCGTTATTGGCTGCGGGCAGCAGGTAGACGCCGCTGGTTGAGCTTTGGTTAAGCCGGTTTTGGCGCTCCAGGGCGGTAGCCTGCTCGGTCAACTCCCCCAGCACCTGTTTCAGCTCAACCACCTGGTTGGTGAGTTTCGGCACTTCGCGGTTCTGTGCGCAACCGGCCAGCAGGATCATGGCGGTGAGCAGACAAACCTGGCGATAACGGATTGTCATAACGGCAATTTCCTCTTCAATAACACTGGCTCCCAGCTTAGCCCGATCGCTGGCCAAAGTCATGTCTACCACTAAGTATGGCTGCTTTATTGCGCAATCGTGGAAGCAATTCGCAACAAATGCCCGGCGGTCTTTGTTGTGGCGTTAGTTCGGGGTAAACTGTGCCCAACTATGTAAACGCTTATCAGGACGAGTTATGCATTGCCCTTTCTGCGCTGCCGTTGATACCAAAGTGATTGATTCCCGCCTGGTGGGTGATGGATCGCAGGTGCGCCGTCGTCGCCAATGTCTGGTCTGTAATGAACGTTTTACCACTTTTGAAGTGGCCGAGCTGGTGATGCCGCGGGTGATCAAAAGTGATGAGGTTCGCGAACCGTTCAACGAAGATAAACTGCGCCGTGGCATGCTGAAAGCGCTGGAAAAACGCCCGGTCAGCTCCGACGACGTAGAAAACGCCATCAACCACATCAAGTCCCAGTTGCGCGCCACCGGCGAGCGTGAAGTACCCACCAAAATGGTCGGCAATCTGGTGATGGATGCGTTGAAGAAGCTGGATAAGGTCGCGTATATCCGCTTCGCTTCGGTGTATCGCAGTTTTGAAGACATTCGCGAATTCGGCGAAGAGATCGCCAAACTGCAGGATTAACGGGATCCGCATGCAAAACGACGAATTTTATATGGCGCGCGCCTTTGAGCTAGCGCGTCTGGGGCGTTTCACTACCACGCCGAACCCGAACGTGGGCTGCGTGATCGTGCGCGATGGTAGCATCGTGGGTGAAGGTTTCCATTTGCGGGCCGGTGAGCCTCATGCGGAAGTACACGCTTTGCGCATGGCGGGAGAAAAGGCGCTAGGGGCCACGGCTTATGTCACGCTGGAACCTTGTAGCCACCATGGCCGTACGCCACCCTGCGCGGACGCTTTGATCGAGGCTGGTGTCAGCCGCGTGGTGGCTGCCATGCAAGATCCCAATCCACAGGTTGCCGGGCGTGGGCTATACAAGCTGCAACAGGCGGGCATCGAAGTGCGCCACGGCGTAATGCTGGCAGAGGCGGAAGCGGTCAATCTGGGGTTCCTCAAGCGTATGCGCACCGGGTTTCCCTATGTGCAGCTCAAGCTGGGCGCTTCACTGGATGGCC
Organism: Metardaris cosinga cedra; assembly: GCA_018251075.1. NCBI lineage: Eukaryota > Metazoa > Arthropoda > Insecta > Lepidoptera > Hesperiidae > Metardaris > Metardaris cosinga. The sequence goes on along the minus strand of DWRE01000018.1, from coordinate 22,074 downwards.
GTACGGCGATGGCCTCAGGGGAAAGCCAGTGGATCACCTCACCGCAGGCCCGGCGGGATGTGCAGGAGTTGCGGGCGGCCAGTTCGGCGATCCTCAGCACCAGTGCAACCGTGTTGGCCGACGATCCTTCGCTAACGGTGCGCTGGGATGAACTGAGCAGTGAAACCCAGCAGATTTACCCGCGTGACAGCCTGCGCCAGCCGCTACGGATTATTCTGGACAGCCAGAACCGGGTCACGCCTCAGCACCGGGTCGTGCAGCAACCGGGTATGACTTGGTTGGCACGCCAGCAGCCAGACGATCGGGTTTGGCCAGCAGGGGTGGAGCAATTATCTTTCCCACTGCACGGCGGCGGTATCGATCTGGTGGTAATGATGATGCAACTGGCCAAGCGCCAGGTGAACAGCATCTGGGTCGAGGCTGGCGCACAGCTTGCCGGTGCGCTGCTGCAGGCCGGGCTGGTGGATGAGCTCGTCTTGTACATCGCGCCCAAACTATTGGGGGATAATGCCCGTGGGCTGTGCCAACTACCGGGGCTGACGCACTTGGCCGATGCGCCTGAGTTTGTCTTTAGCGAGGTACGCCAGATTGGCCCCGATCTGCGCCTGCGGTTAACCGCCAAATAGAGAATGTAACCTTTGCCTGCCGGTGCAGCCGCGTTTTACAAAAGCGCCGCGCAGCCGGGCAAAGAATATGATAGAATCCGCCCCCCTGCGGGGTATTGAACCCATTTTTAAGGAAAGCCCATGAAAGTTATCGAAGGTGTTGTTGCTACTCCAAATGCCCGTGTGGCGATCGCAATTGCACGTTTTAACAATTTCATCAACGACAGCCTGCTGCAAGGTGCCATTGATGCACTGAAGCGTATCGGCCAGGTTGCTGATGACAACATCACCGTTGTTTGGGTCCCAGGCGCTTACGAGCTGCCATTAACCGCACGCGTGCTGGCTAACACCGGTAAATACGATGCGGTGATTGCTCTGGGTACGGTGATCCGTGGGGGCACCGCGCACTTCGAATATGTGGCGGGCGAAGCCAGCTCCGGTCTGGGCCAAGTCTCTATGAATACCGAGATCCCGGTTGCCTTTGGCGTGCTGACCACCGAAAGCATCGAACAAGCGATCGAGCGTGCTGGTACCAAAGCGGGCAACAAAGGCGCAGAAGCCGCCCTGACCGCACTTGAAATGATTAATGTAATCAAAGCTATTAAAGCCTGAATTTAGTTTAAGGGGAATTCCGTGAAACCTGCTGCTCGTCGTCGCGCTCGTGAGTGCGCTGTTCAAGCGATTTACTCTTGGCAGTTGTCTAAAAATGACATTGCCGATGTTGAACACCAGTTCCTGACGGAGCAGGATGTCAAAGATGTTGACGTCGCCTATTTTCGTGAGCTGCTGTCCGGTGTGGCAGTCAACGCAGGTATGCTGGATGGCCTGATGGCCCCCTTCCTGTCGCGCCAGCTCGAAGAATTGGGCCAGGTGGAAAGAGCCGTGCTGCGCATTGCGCTGTTCGAGCTGAAAATGCGTGAAGACGTCCCTTACAAAGTGGCCATCAACGAAGCGATCGAACTGGCGAAAACCTTTGGCGCAGAAGATAGCCACAAGTTTGTAAATGGCGTGCTGGATAAAGCAGCCCCCAGCATCCGTAGGAAAAAATAAAATATAAGGCCGGGAAACCGGCCTTACTTCTTTGGAAGACGAATTATGGCATGTGGCGAATTTGATCTCATTGCCCGCTATTTTGACCGGTTCAAAAGTGTGCGCCGCGACGTACAGCTCGGCATTGGCGATGACTGCGCACTGCTTACAGTGCCGGAAAAACAGCTTTTAGCCATCAGTACCGATACCCTGGTTTCGGGTATTCACTTCCTGGCGGATATTGATCCCGCCGATCTCGGCTATAAGGCCCTGGCGGTTAACCTGAGCGACCTCGCTGCAATGGGCGCCGATCCCGCGTGGCTTTCGCTGGCGTTGACGTTGCCGGAAGTGAACGAAGAGTGGCTCAAGGCGTTCAGCGATAGCCTGTTCGAACAGATGAATTATTACGGCATGCAGCTGATTGGCGGTGACACCACCCGTGGCCCGCTGAGCATGACGTTGACGATCCACGGCCATATCCCGGTCGGTCGGGCGCTAACCCGCAGCGGTGCACGCATTGGCGACTGGATTTACGTGACCGGTACGCTGGGCGACAGCGCCGCCGGGCTGGCAATCCTGCAGGATCGTTTGCAAGTGAGCGATCGGGCTGCTCAAGAATATCTATTGGGGCGCCATCTGCGTCCGCATCCGCGTGTGCTGCAAGGCCAGGCGCTGCGTGATTTGGCCAGTTCGGCGATCGATATCTCCGACGGTCTGATTTCCGATCTAAGACACGTGCTGAACGCCTCTGAGTGCGGTGCCCGTATTGAACTGGATGAGTTGCCGCTGTCGCAGACGCTGACCAGCAATACCGAGGCAGATCAGGCGCTGCGTTGGGCGCTGACCGGCGGTGAAGATTATGAACTGTGCTTCACCGTGCCAGAGATCAATCGGGGTGCGCTGGAAGTGGCATTAAGCCATTTAGGTGCGGATTACACCTGTATTGGCCAGATTGGCCCGCAGTCTGAAGGGATGAAGTTCTACCGCGATCAGCAAGAGGTTGAACTGCCTTGGAGTGGTTACGATCACTTCGGGAGCGCTCAATAGCCATCAGTATGGCGGTATGAGTCTTTTTGGGCTCATACTGATCCTGCTAGTAAGAGATGGCTCTATTCCGGCCTGAGTTATTGGCCGAAACGTAAAAACCCGACCTCAGCAGTCGGGTTTTTGTATTTTTGGCTACGCTTGGCTGCTATTCAAAGCCGACCACATGATGCGGCACATAGGCCGTTTCTAATTCTGCAATTTCCTGTGATGTAAGCTCCAGATCAATGGCGGCTACGGCATCGATCAAATGTTCGCTGCGTGAAGCACCAATAATCGGCGCGGTAACCACCGGTTTACTCAGCAGCCATGCGAGGGCGATTTGCGCTCGCGAAACGCCGCGCTCTTGAGCAATATTAGCTACTCGCTCGGCAATCAGAGCATCAACCCCTTCGGTAGCGTCATACAAGGTTTTGCCATATTGGTCGCTGACCAGACGTGCTGTGGTTTCGCCCCAGGGGCGTGTCAGCCTGCCACGTGCCAGCGGGCTCCAGGGAAGTACCGCAATCCCTTCGGCGACGCAGAGCGGGTGCATTTCGCGCTCTTCTTCCCGTTGGATCAGGTTGTACTGATCCTGCATGCTGGCAAAGCGTGTCCAGCCGTGCAGATCGGCGGTATACAGCGCCTTGGCAAACTGCCAGGCGTACATAGATGAAGCACCGATATAGCGTGCCTTACCCGATTTTACTACGTCATGCAGGGCTTCCAGCGTCTCTTCGATCGGGGTTTCATAGTCCCAACGGTGGATTTGCAGTAAATCGACGTAGTCGGTACCCAAACGCCGCAGACTGTCGTCGATCGACTGCATGATCTTGGGCCGTGACAGGCCACGTTCCAAGTTGCTCATGGCGTTATAGACTTTGGTGGCGAGCACCACCTCGTCGCGGCGAGCATAGTCGCGCAGTGCCCGGCCAACGATCTCCTCGCTGCTGCCATCGGAATAGTTGTTGGAGGTATCAAAGAAGTTGATGCCCGCATCCAGTGCCTGCTTGATCAACGGGCGGCTGCTTTCCTCCGGCAGCGTCCAGGCATGGTTGCCACGTGAGGGCTCACCATAGGTCATGCAACCCAAACAGATGCGGGAAATGTTGAGATCGGTGTTACCTAGCTGTAGATATTTCATGCCTCTCTCCTGTGTACCGTTCAAAAAATAACTGTAGCGGAAAATGATGCAGAAATGATGGGCGTGGCGTTGAAGGGGGGGATTGATAAGGGCGCCCAGTGCGGCGCCCCTAGCTAGTTTATGCCAACCAGGTTTCGATCTGGCGCTGAATACCGGCCGCATCCAGGCCCAGATCGCTGCGGATCTCTTCCTGGCCGCCCTGTGGGATAAAGTAATCCGGCAGGCCAATGTTCAGTACGGGCACTACACGGCGTTTGGCCATCAGCAATTCGTTAACCCCACTGCCAGCGCCGCCCATAATGGCGTTTTCTTCCAGCGTCACCAACACTTCGTGGCTGGCGGCCATTTCCAGCACCAACTGTTCGTCCAGTGGTTTGACGAAGCGCATGTCCACCAGCGTAGCGTTCATCGCTTCGGCGACCTGAGCGGCTTCCGCCAACAGGGTACCAAAGTTGAGGATGGCAATCTTTTCCCCTTCGCGGCGTACGATGCCCTTACCGAGCGGCAGTGCGGCCAGAGGTTCCAGCGTTGCCCCCGTACCGTTGCCCCGTGGGTAGCGTACCGCACTTGGGCCAGCGTTATGATGATAACCGGTGTACAGCATCTGGCGGCATTCGTTTTCGTCGCTCGGCGTCATGATCACCATGTTCGGGATACAGCGCAGGAACGAAATATCAAAGGCGCCCTGGTGGGTCTGGCCGTCGGCACCGACAATGCCGCCGCGATCGATGGCAAACATTACCGGCAACTGCTGGATCGCCACGTCGTGGATCACCTGATCGTAGGCGCGCTGCAGGAAGGTGGAGTAGATTGCCACCACCGGCTTGTAACCGCCGATCGCCAACCCGGCGGCGAAAGTCACCGCATGCTGCTCGGCGATCGCCACGTCGAAATATTGCTGCGGATAGTCGCGTGAGAACTGCACCATGCCGGAACCTTCGCGCATGGCTGGGGTGATCGCCATCAGTTGGCTGTCTTTGGCCGCCGTTTCACACAGCCATTCACCAAAGATCTTGGAATAGGTTGGCAGGCCGCCAGCACTTTTTGGCAGGGTGCCGCTCGCCGGATCGAATTTCGGCACCGCGTGGAAGCTGATCGGATCCTTTTCTGCCGGAGCATAACCACGGCCTTTTTTGGTCATGATATGCAGTAACTGTGGGCCTTTCAGGTCACGCATGTTTTTTAGCGTAGCGGCCAATCCCTGCACGTCGTGCCCGTCTACCGGGCCAATGTAGTTAAAGCCCAGCTCTTCAAACAGCGTGCCGGGGACTACCATGCCTTTGAGGTGTTCTTCGGTACGCTTGAGCAGTTCTTTGATCGGAGGTACGCCGGAGAGCACCTTCTTGCCGCCTTCACGCAGCGTGGAGTAGAGCTTGCCAGACAGCAGTTGCGCCAGATGATTATTCAACGCCCCGACGTTTTCGGAGATCGACATTTCGTTGTCGTTCAGCACCACCAGCATATCCGGGGTGATGTCGCCAGCATGGTTCATGGCTTCGAACGCCATGCCTGCGGTGATGGCACCGTCGCCAATCACGCAGACGGTGCGGCGGTTTTTGCCCTCACGCGCGGCGGCCACGGCCATGCCAAGACCCGCGCTGATCGAGGTTGAAGAGTGGCCAACGGACAACACGTCATATTCACTTTCGGCGCGCCACGGGAATGGATGCAGGCCGTTTTTCTGGCGAATGGTCGAGATGCGGTCACGCCGACCTGTCAGGATTTTGTGTGGGTAAGCCTGATGGCCAACGTCCCAAACCAGGTGATCGAAAGGGGTGTTGTAGACGTAATGCAGTGCCACCGTCAGCTCGACGGTACCCAGCCCAGACGCAAAGTGGCCACTGGAGCGGCTGACGCTGTCCAGCAGGTATTGCCGCAGTTCATCACACAACTTCGGCAGGCTTTCTTTTGGCAACGAGCGGAGTTCTTCAGGATTTTCCGCTAAGGCCAAGGTCGGGTATTTGGCTATATCAAGACTCATTCAGTACTCATATCAGAGGAGTTAATTGTCGCGTTCAATAATGAAGTTGGCCAATGCACGTAATGGTGCGGTGTTATAAGATTGTGTGGCCAACGAGTCTAATGCGGCCAAGGCTTCCTGATAGAGATCCCACGCTTTTAACTTGGCGCTGTCAAGCCCAAGTAGGGCCGGGTAGGTACTCTTGCCAAGCTGTTGGTCGGAGCCTTGGCGTTTACCGATTTTTTCGGTTTCGCCCACGACGTCAAGAATATCGTCCTGCACCTGAAACGCCAGGCCAATGGCGGCCGCGTAACGGTCAAGTTCAGGGAGTGCAGCACGGCCCGGCTCACCGGCGGCCAATGCCCCCAAGCGAACCGCAGCACGGATCAGCGCGCCGGTTTTATGGCGATGGATCTGTTCTAGTGCCTGTAGATCGATCTGCTTGCCTTCGGCTTCCAGATCCAGCGACTGGCCACCGCACATACCGGCAACGCCACTGGCTTTGGCCAGTTCGGAAATCATCGCCAGCCGATCGCGCAGTGCCACATCGGGCATGTCGGCATCAGCCAGGATCGAGAAAGCCAGCGTTTGCAGGGCATCGCCCGCCAGAATCGCGTTAGCTTCGCCAAATTTGATATGGCAGGTTGGCTGGCCACGGCGCAGATCGTCGTCATCCATTGCTGGTAGGTCGTCATGGATCAGCGAATAGGCATGGATGCACTCCACCGCTGCCGCTGGGGCATCCAGATTCTCCAGGCTCAGGCCAAACATTTGCCCGGTGGCGTAAACCAGGAAAGGCCGTAGCCGTTTACCGCCCAGCAAGGCACCGTGACGCATCGCCTCAACCATTTTGCCATCATTGAACGGCAGCGGAGCGATATAACCAAGCAGTGCGCGATCGCTGCGCTGATGGAAGGCCTGTAACTGATCGTGGAACTCAGACATCGTAATTACTCAGCGTCCGGGGTAAAAGGGGTCAGTGCAGCATCGTCGTTATGGTCGTTGAGCAGGATCTGTACGCGCTGCTCAGCCTGTTGAAGCTTTTGTTGGCCTTGGCGAGCCAATTGGACGCCACGTTCAAACTCATTGAGCGCATCTTCCAGCGGCAGCTCGCCGGATTCCAAACGGGTTACGATACTCTCAAGTTCGCTCAGAGAATTCTCAAAGCTGATGCTTTGCTCTTTACTGTCTGATTGTGCAGGTTTTTTCGCCATAGTTTTCTTTTTACATCATCATGTGAACAGTGGGGCCCGAGCCTATCCTAGCGGATCTTGATTAGCAAATCATGGCACGTCTATGTGGTTTTGTGCACGGCGCGCGTGCAGATAGTGATATACTTCGCGCCCAGATAAGATTGATAAAAGCCCGGCCAGCCCGCGATTTTATCAATCTTATCGCCATTGTATACCTAATAGCCTTGCAGTGGCAGCTAACCGCCGCCGCTGAACCCCGTAGGGCAGAGGTATTGCCTAATTTTCATCAGACTATAAAGACCGCCATGAAGTTTATCATTAAATTGTTCCCGGAAATCACCATCAAGAGTCAATCTGTGCGCTTGCGCTTTATTAAGATCCTGACTACCAACATCCGTAACGTCCTGAAGCAGTATGATGAAACTCTGGCGGTTGTCCGTCACTGGGATTTTATCGAGGTGCGTGCCAAAGATGAAGATCAGCGCCCGGTGATTGCCGATGCCCTGACGCGTATTCCCGGCATTCACCATATCCTGGAGGTGGAAGATCGCGCCTATACCGATGTCCACCACATCTTTGAGCAGACGCTGGAAACCTACCGCGAGCAACTGGAAGGCAAGACCTTCTGCGTACGGGTGAAACGCCGTGGCAAGCATGAGTTCAGCTCGCAGGATGTTGAGCGCTACGTAGGTGGCGGTTTGAACCAGCATATTGAAAGCGCACGCGTCAAACTTTCTCGCCCTCAGGTCACGGTGAACCTGGAGATCGATGACGACAAGCTGATGTTGGTCAAGGCGCGCCGCGAAGGCATTGGCGGCTACCCGATCGGCACCCAGGAAGATGTGCTGTCACTGATTTCCGGCGGTTTTGACTCCGGTGTTTCCAGCTATATGCTGATGCGCCGTGGCTGTCGCGTACATTATTGCTTCTTTAATCTGGGTGGCGCGGCGCATGAAATTGGCGTCAAGCAGGTTGCCTACTATCTGTGGAACCGCTTCGGCAGCTCACACAAGGTGCGCTTTGTGGCGATCGATTTCGAACCGGTGGTCGGTGAGATCCTGGAAAAGGTCGATGACGGCCAGATGGGCGTGGTGCTCAAGCGTATGATGGTGCGTGCCGCTTCCCAGGTTGCTGAACGTTATGGCGTACAGGCTTTGGTGACCGGCGAAGCGCTGGGCCAGGTTTCCAGCCAGACCCTGACCAACCTGCGCCTGATCGATAACGCCTCCGATACCCTGATCCTGCGTCCGCTGATCTCGCATGATAAAGAGCACATCATCAACGTGGCGCGTGAAATCGGCACTGAAGACTTCGCCAAGACCATGCCAGAGTATTGTGGCGTGATCTCAAAAAGCCCGACGGTCAAGGCAATCAAAACCAGGATTGAAGAGGAAGAAGGGCACTTTGACTTCGAGATCCTCGATCGCGTGGTGCGCGAAGCGCGTAACGTCGATATCCGCACAATCGCAGAAGAAACCAGTCAGCAGGTCGCCGAAGTAGAAACCGTGGCTGAATTCAGCGCTGACGAAGTGATCCTGGATATCCGCTCGGCGGACGAGCAGGAAGAGAAGCCGCTGCAACTGGCGCAGGTGGAAGTCAAACTGCTGCCGTTCTACAAGTTAGGCACGCAGTTTGCCGATCTCGATCAGAGCAAAACCTATCTGCTGTACTGTGAGCGCGGAGTGATGAGCCGTTTGCAAGCGCTGTACCTGCTGGAGCAGGGCTACGCTAACGTTAAAGTCTACCGCCCGTAATCTGTGTTGCAGGGTAGCAATGCCGTTTCTCTGGTGTTGCTATCCTTAACCACTTCCCCTGTTTGACCCTCCTTTTTTCTCTTTCCCCTCGAATAACTTTGACAGAGTGGCTTACTTTGGTTTATTTATTGTTACGTTATAACATATCTTTTTATTGGTTGGGAAAGGAGCAGGTTAATGCAGTTAAAAAAGTTGGTGGTGATACTGCCTTTTTGGTTTGTCAGCCATTCTCAGGCACATTCTTTATGGGTTAATGCGCTACCCGCTGCGGGTGGGCAGAGCACGATAGAGCTCGGTTATGGAGATGAGTTCCCTACCGCAGAAGCGATCCCTGAAGATCGCCTGCACATTTTCGCACCGGCACAGCTGATCGGAAAAAATGGGGATCTGCTGCTGAAGCCTGGTAAAGAGAATTACCAGTTCGTGACGGAAAAACCGTTAGCCAAGGGCAGCTATGCCGCTATCGCTATCTATAAACCCACCTATTGGTCGAAAAATAAAGCGGGATGGCAACAGCAGAGCAGGACGGAAATGCCAGACGCGCTCTACTGCGAGCGGGCTTCCATGTTTGGCAAAACCATTGTGAATATCGATGGTGCGACAGAGACCGCCGTCATCAGCCAGCCGCAGGGGTTGCAGCTGGAAATTATCCCGTTAGCCAACCCGGCCACCATCAAGGCAGGGCAGCCGTTGCCAATACAGGTATTGTATGACGGGAAACCGCTAAAGAATGCCGATGTGACGGCGACGTTTGCCGGTTTTGGCGACCAACATGAGCACCACGGGCATACTCATAGTCATGCCAAAGCCTTTTTAAATCAGACCGACGGCAAGGGCAAAGTCAATGTTTACCCGTTGAAGGCAGGATATTGGGTAGTCGAAACCGAACATAAACTGCCTTATGTGGATAAGGCGAAATGTGATGAATCCGTGTTGCTTTCAACGCTGACCTTTACCATCAGCGAATAAGCCATTGGCAGGCCAGCCGGCCTGCCGATATTGATTCAATCGCGGAAGTCGTACATGCCGGGGATCAGTACCAGCTGTGCCGCTATCTCAGCCGCTTTGGCCTTACCCAACAGCAAATCGATCAGTTTCAGGGCAAACTCCATCGAGGTGCCTGGCCCTTGACTGGTGAGCAGGTTGACGCGTGGATCGAACACGACGCGTCTTTCCATCCATTGCCCTTCCGGGATCTGCTCTTTCAGGCCGGGGAAGCCGGTCATATTGCCGATCGGGAACAGTTGGTGATGCTGCAATACCAAGGCCGGTGCCGCACAGATGGCGGCGACAATATTGCCTTGCAGATGCATCTGGCGGACTTTTTCCACCAGCAATGGGCTATCGCGAAAACATTCAGCACCCTTGATACCGCCAGGTAAGACGATGGCGTCAAAGTGGTCGTCAACAATCGCCACTAAGGGGGCGTCTGCCAGCAGTTTCACGCCGCGTGAGCAGACGATGGTCAGGTCACCGTCACTGGCAACGCTGGCGGTCGTTACTTTGACTCCGGCGCGAACCAGCAGGTCGATGGTGGTTACTGCCTCGGTTTCTTCACTACCAGGTGCGAGGCATACCAATGCCGATGCGCTCATAGCTATTTTCCTTGCGTTTAATGATTTCGAACAGCCGGGTATTTTCTGGCAGGGGAATGCCGTGGCTGCGTCCGCGACGCAGCAAATAACCGGTAATATAGTCGATTTCGGTGTGCCGTTGAGAACGGATATCCTGCAGCATCGAGGAGGTGTTGTCCGCCGTTGACTGGATCACCTGCATCACATAGAACATCAGGCTTTCGCACGAGGTGTGGTGACCTTCCATCTCCATCACGCTAGCCACTTCACGGCAGATAAGCTCTATCTGCTCAGGATAGCGTTGCAGATCGCCATTACGGCAGTCATACAGTACGGTTAGCGGGTTGATGACGCAGTTGACCGCCAGCTTGCGCCAACTGGCCGAAGCAATATTGTTATGCCAGGCAACGTCTGGCAGGGCTTGATGCAGAATCTCTGCCAGATGGCTGAGATGGGTCGCTTGCTGGGTTGTTGGGCCGATATGGGTGGTGCCGTTGGCGACGTGCACAATGGTGTTACCATCATGGCGTGCGGCATGGGTGGTGATGCCCTGTAGCACCGGCTGGCTGTGCGGTGGCAACTCCTCTTGAGTCCCTATGCCGTTATGCAGCAGCAAAATGGCACAGCGAGGGTTTAATTTGGGCAGCAATGCCGTCACCGCGCTGGAAACCTGCCAGGCTTTCAGCGTGACCAGCAGTAACTCACTGTGCCGCAGGTGTTCGGGATCGTTGGTGGGCAAATTACGGTTAAATGATGTGCCGTCGGGTTCAATGACGTTGACCGCGCAAAATGGCTGGGGCACCCGTAACCATCCCTGTACATCGTGGCCCTGCTGATAGAGTTTGGCTAGCCACAGTTGTCCGAGCGCGCCGCAACCAAGAATGGTTATTTTCATTTCATCTCCCTGGTTTTCGGAAAGACCACTGATGCATCCTTTTGATTATAGGCTTTTCTGTTGTTGAACGTCTTGTTCAGGCGTATATCTGAATTTTGCCTGAAACCGCAAAGCGGGTATCATGCACGGCAACGAAATCATACAGCACCCATTCAGGAGGAAGAGAAGTATGCCATCTTTCGACATCGTTTCCGAAATTGATATGCAGGAAGTTCGCAACGCCGTTGATAACGCTACCCGCGATCTCAGCACCCGTTGGGATTTCCGTAACGTACCGGCCAGCTTTGAGCTGAACGAGAAAGACGAAAGCATTAAGGTCGCCAGCGAGTCTGACTTCCAGGTGCAGCAACTGCTGGATATCCTGCGCGAAAAACTGATGAAACGCAGCATTGAAGGCGGCGCGCTGGAGATCCCGGAAGAACTGACCCACAGTGGCAAAACCTACAGCGTGGATGCCAAGCTCAAGCAGGGGATCGAAAGCTCAATGGCGAAGAAGATCGTCAAGCTGATCAAAGACAGCAAGCTGAAGGTACAGGCGCAGATCCAGGGTGATGAAATCCGCGTTACCGGTAAGGCGCGTGACGATCTGCAAAGCGTGATGGCGCTGATCCGTGGTGCCGATCTGGGGCAGCCGTTCCAGTTTAAAAACTTCCGCGATTAAGTAGTACCGATCTGGGGGGGAGCCCCTCACCCTAACCCTCTCCCACAGGGAGAGGGGACCGATCGTGCTACAACTTTACGTCTGTTCCTGTCTGCAACCCCACGTCAAATATTCAACTGAACATGCCACAGGCAGAGTGTTGTGCCTGACTATAATGCCGTACCAGCTCCCTCTCCTTTTTGGGGAGAGGGTTGGGGTGAGGGGGAACAACAGACGATCAAGCCAAAGTAGATGGGCATCCTTAAAGCGCTGCGATCAGGGCTTCCAACTGACCGCGATTGGTCTGTTTGGTATCTACCTTCACGTAAGCGCTGCGCTCCTCGGGAACCACAACCGCTTCCGCTACGCCCGGCTGAGCCAGCAAGCGGCTTTGTAACGCCGAATCTTTTACCGCCAGTTCAGACAACGTGATACGCAGGCTGCTGACGTAAGGGGGCTCTTTCATGGTGCTGCTGACCACAAACCAGACGGCGGCAAGCACCGCACCGGCGATAAAGACCAACCCTGCTCCCTGAAAACCATATAACCAGCCGCCCATGCTGCCGCCGATGGCCACGCCAATAAACTGGCTGGTGGAGTAAACGCCCATCGCCGTGCCTTTATAACCCGCAGGGGACTCTTTGCTGATCAGCGAAGGCAGGATGGCTTCCATGACGTTAAACGCCATAAAGAACAGCTGCACCCCGGCAATGATGCCCCATAGATGCTGGCCAGAAAACCACAGCACCACCTCGGCGCAAAACAGAACCGCTACGCAGCCCATAAAGACCTGCTTCATGCGGCGATATTTTTCTGCATAGATGATAAATGGCACTACGGCAATGAAGGAAACCAACATGGTGACCAGATAGACTTTCCAGTGATCCGCAGCGGCCAGCCCAGCTTTTTCCATCGCCAGCGGTAGGGCGACGAAGCTGGACATCAGCAGGATATGCAGGCACAGGATGCCAAAATTGAGTTTCAACAGCCGCGAATTGTTCAGCACCTTGCTGAAACTGCCCCGTACGATGCTCGATTCCCGGTTCAGCACGTGTTCATCGGCAGAAGGGACGACCAGCAAGGTAATCGCGATACCGGCTAATGACAGCACGGCAATCATCCAGAACAACGCATGCAAACCGAAGGCATGGGTCACTATCGGGCCCACCACCATGGCGATAGCAAAAGTGATACCGAAGCTGACGCCGATAAACGCCATCGCCTTGGTTCGGTTCTGCTCGCGAGTCAAATCCGACAGCAACGCCATTACCGCAGCAGCTATCGCCCCGGAACCTTGCAATGCACGCCCAAGAATGATGCCCCAAATGGAGTCACTTAAGGCCGCGATAACGCTGCCAAGGGCGAAGATCAACAGCCCGCCGACGATCAGTGGCTTACGGCCAACGCGGTCGGAAATCAGGCCGAAGGGGATCTGAAATACCGCCTGCGCCAGACCATAAATACCGATAGCCAGGCCGATCAGTGCCTCGCTGGCACCGTGCAGCGCCATCCCATAGGTGGTCAGGACCGGTAACACCATAAACATGCCGAGCATGCGTAGGGAAAAGACGGTACCCAAGCCCCAGGTTGCGCGGCGTTCTTGGGGCGTCATAATATTGTCGTTCATGTAAACCTCAGTTAACCCGTCGCCTTTCAAGTTGCAGCGTTGTTAGCTGCACTTGCTCACCCCAGTCACTTACAAAAGTAAGCTCCTGGGGATGAGCAAGCTTGTCGCCTAGCTGCAACTTGAAATTCATAGGGTATCGAACCTATTCCAACAGGTTAAGCGGGGGACTTAGCCAGTTGGAATAGCCTCGGCAAAGTTGCGTCATTCTAGTGCGTAGGGCAGGGGGGGTAAATCGAATGTTGTTTAACAGATATTACAGTTGGCGTGCTTTTCTCCGAAACAAATAAAATGGGCCGCTTAGCGGCCCATTCGCAGATAACCGCTGTTTTACCAAGCGTAGGTTAACAGGGTTTCCGGTGTGGCACTGGCACTGAAATCGATCGACATCATTACGCTGAGTGAAGTAATGGCCACGATTGAGAACACAAACAGTTTGCGCGCCCAGACGCTGTCATTTTCCGCTTTGTAGCCGCGTAACGCCATGCCTAACCACCACACGCTCACCGCCGCTGCGACGATCAGGTATTTGTAGCCAGCATAACCGCCCAGGGTCAACATCAGCGTGGCGATCATAAACGCCAGGATGTAGAGCGTAATGTGGTTTTTGGCAACGGAGATGCCTTTGACCACCGGCAGCACCGGGATATTGGCTGCCTGGTAATCTTTAAAGCGGAAGATGGCAATCGCATAAGAATGCGGCATCTGCCACAGGCTAAAGATAGCCAGCAGGATCAATGCACCAGCATCAAACTCGTTAGTGACCGCGCAGTAGCCAATAACCGGTGGCGCAGCTCCAGACAGGCTGCCGATCAGCGTGCCGTATACCGAGTGGCGTTTCATGTACAGGCTATAAACGCCGACATAAACCACAAAGCCCATCACCGCCAGCCACATGGCCAGCGGGTTGGCTGCGATATACAGCAGTGCAAAACCAGCAATACCCAGCAAGGTAGCGTAAACCAGGCTCACACTCGGCGCGATCAGGCCTTTTACCAGCACCCGGTTCTTCGTTCTCTCCATTTTCTTGTCGATGTCGCGGTCAATGTAGTTGTTAAATACACAGCCCGAGGCAACCACCAACGAGACCCCTAACAGGGTGGCGAGAAACAGGGGATAGTCGATGCTCCCTTTGGAAGCGAGCAGGAATCCCCCGACGACAGAAATTAAATTACCGAAAATAATTCCTGGTTTAGTTACTTGCAGGTATTGCTTAATCATCACGTCCAGCTCTGCTCTTAATCGACCATCATGTTGATGTTGAGGTTGTACATAATCCAGAGTGAACCCACAACAACGATACCGATGATCATAACGGTGAACAGCAATGCCACCAGGTTCCAGCGCTCTTCCGATGAGGTGTTCATATGCAGGAAGTAAACCAGGTGAACGATCACCTGGATAACTGCCATGCCGACCACGACCGCCAGGATGGTGGAGTGAGAGGCGCTGCCGCTCATCACCATCGCAAATGGAATTACCGTCAGGATGACCGACAGGATAAAGCCGGTCAGATATGACTTCACGCTACCGTGGCTTGCGCCGCCGTGAGAGGTATCATGGGATGAATGGCTCATTTACATTACCCCCAGCAGGTAGACAACGGTAAATACGCAGATCCAGACCACGTCCAGGAAGTGCCAGAACAGGCTCAGACACATCAGACGGGTTTTATTGGTTGGGTTCAGGCCACGCTTGCTCACCTGAATCATCATGATGATGATCCAGATCAGACCGGTGGTTACGTGCAGACCGTGAGTACCTACCAGGGCAAAGAAGCTGGAGAGGAACGCACTGCGGTCTGGGCCGTAACCTTCGGCGATCAGGTGATGGAATTCATAGATCTCCATCGCCACGAAGCCGACGCCAAACAGGAAGGTCAGGAACAGCCAGGTGTTAACGCTGCTTACCTTACCCTTGTTCATGCCGATCATCGCCATACCGTAGGTGATGGAGCTGAACAGCAGGAGGAAAGTTTCAACCAGTACAAAATTCAGGTCGAAGATATCTTTCCCAGTGGGGCCGCCCGCGGTCCCGTTCACCAGTACTGCATAGGTTGCGAACAAGCTCGCAAACAAAATACAGTCGCTCATCAGGTAAACCCAGAATCCGAAGACCTTGGTTTCTCCTGCGTCGTGGTGCCCATGCTCGGCATGGGCTGCGCTATGGTTGGTCAGAGTATCAGTTGACATGTTTCACGCCTGCTTTGCTGATTTGTTCATAGTGTTGGTTTTCAATGCGCTCGATCTCATCAACCGGCACATAGTAATCAACATCTTCATCGAAGCTCTTGACGATCCAGGTCACGATCATGCCGACGAAGCCAGCAATCGCCATCCACCAGATATCCCAGATCATCGCGAAACCAAATACCAGGCTGAAGCCAGCAATAATCACACCAGCGCCGGTATTCTTCGGCATATGAATCGGCTCGTACTTCGCGGGTTTCTTATAGGCTTCGCCTTTTTCTTTCATGTCCCAGAACGCATCACGATCGTGAATTTCTGGCACTACGGCGAAGTTATAGAACGGAGGTGGTGAAGACGTTGACCACTCCAGCGTACGTGCACCCCACGGGTCACCGGTCAGATCGCGGTTTTGCTCGCGGTCGCGGATACTGACGTAAACCTGGATCACTTGGCACAGAATACCGCAGGCAATCAGTGCTGCACCGCCAGCCGCAACCAGCAGCAGAGGGTGGAACTCAGGATTGATATTCTGGCTGATACGGCGGGTCATCCCCATGAAGCCCAATGCGTACAGCGGCATAAAGGCGACGAAGAAACCGATGATCCAGAACCAGAATGCGCGGATACCCCAGGTCTCATTCAGACGGAAGCCGAAGGATTTAGGGAACCAGTAGGTCAGGCCAGCGAAGCAACCGAACACCACACCACCGATAATTACGTTATGGAAGTGGGCAATCAGGAACAGGCTGTTGTGCAGCACGAAGTTGGCACCCGGTACTGCCAGCAGCACGCCGGTCATCCCACCGATGGAGAAGGTGATGATGAAGCCAACGGTCCACAGCATCGCGGAGTTAAGCTGAATACGGCCTTGGTACATGGTGAACAGCCAGTTGAAGATTTTCACCCCTGTCGGGATGGAAATGATCATCGTGGCAATCCCGAAGAAGGCGTTAACGTTGGCGCCTGACCCCATGGTAAAGAAGTGGTGCAGCCAAACGATAAACGACAGAACGGTGATCGCGATGGTTGCCCATACCAGTGAGGTATAGCCGAACAGACGTTTCTTCGAGAAGGTGGCGGTGACTTCAGAGAACACACCGAACACTGGCAGAACCAGGATATACACCTCTGGGTGACCCCAGGCCCAAATCAGGTTGATGTACATCATCATGTTGCCGCCCATATCATTGGTAAAGAAATGGGTGCCCAGATAGCGATCCAGGGTCAACAACGCGACGGTGACGGTCAGGATTGGGAAGGAGACGATGATCAGCACGTTGGTACACAGTGCTGCCCAGGTGAATACCGGCATCTTCATCATCGGCATGCCAGGGGCACGCATCTTCAGGATGGTGGCGAAGAAGTTCACACCGGTCAACAGGGTACCCAGACCGGAAATCTGCAGACTCCAGATCCAGTAATCGACCCCGACGCCAGGGCTGTATTCCTTACCCGACAACGGTGGATAGGCCAACCAGCCGGTCTGTGCGAATTCACCGACACCCAGCGAGATGTTGATCAAGACGACGCCGACCACGAAGAACCAGAAGCTCAGGGAGTTCAGGAACGGGAAGGCAACGTCGCGCGCACCGATTTGCAACGGAACCACCACGTTCATCAGGCCCACCACGAAAGGCATCGCCATGAAGAAGATCATGATGACGCCGTGCGCGGTAAAGATCTGGTCGTAGTGGTGCGGCGGCAGGAATCCGGCCTCACCGGCAGACGCGAGCGCCTGCTGGCTACGCATCATGATGGCATCAGCAAAACCACGCAGCAGCATGACCATGGCCACGATGATGTACATGATACCGATTTTTTTATGGTCGACCGAGGTCAGCCATTCGCTCCACAGCCACTTCCATTTGCCGAAATACGTGATCAGCGCCAGCAGGGCCAGCCCGCCAACGATGATTGCAGCAACGGTGACCATGATGATCGGTTCATGCAACGGAACCGCATCAAGTGTTAATTTTCCCAACATCAGATTATTCCTCGGCTCCGGCGTGAGCATGTTCACTCATGTCCATACCCTGGCTCATGTCCATGCCTTGGTGCGCGGAAGAAGCTTCTGCGCCTTTGTGCATGTGCATATCACCCATGAATTTGCCAATAGTCTCTTTGAACAAATTCGGTTTGACACTGGAGAAGTACTCAACCGGGTTGTTTTCACTCGGCTCTGCCAGTTTGTTAAAATCGCTGGTGGCGTTAAGGGTATTAGACGATTCTTTCACCTTGGCTACCCACTGATCGAAGTCGCCTTCGGTCGGGGTGACAATAGCGGTGAATTTCATGCCGGAGAACCCGCGGCCACTGAAGCTGCTGGAAATACCATCGTATTTACCCGCTTCGTTGCCGATCAGGTGCAGTTTGGTCTGCATCCCGGCCATCGCATAAATCTGCCCACCTAACTGAGGAATAAAGAACGAGTTCATTACCGAGTTAGAGGTGACTTTGAATTCGACTGGAACATCTTTCGGGAAAGCCAACTCATTAACGGTCGCGATACCCTGCTCAGGGTAGATGAACAGCCATTTCCAGTCTAACGACACCACTTCGATGGTCATTGGCTTTTTGTCGGCGACAATCGGCTTGAATGGATCCAGCGCGTGGGTTGTTTTCCAGGTTATGGTGCCAAGGATGGCGATGATAATGATTGGAATGGTCCAGACGACCGCTTCAATCTTGTTGGAGTGTGACCAATTCGGACTGTACTTGGCGCTCTTGTTGGAAGCACGATACTTCCAGGCAAAGGCAAATGCCATGAAGATCACTGGCACCACAACGATCAGCATCAAGCCGATTGCCGTGAGGATCAGTCTTCGTTGCTCAACACCTATTGCTCCTTTGGGATCCATCAACACCATATCGCAACCGCTTAGCATAACGGTGGCGACAATTAAGGATAACATCCCAATACTTTTATTGTATTTCTTAAGTCTCATCTAACGACCCCAATTACCAAGGCTCTATATTGTCGTTTCATGTGTGCGGGCATTTTACGGGAAGGTTGCAGTACTGTAAACATACTTAAGAGAGTGTCAGCGGCTTGTTGACACTTTCTGTTAAGGGGGTCACACATGTAACGTTAGGTGACAATTTACTAATGGCAACAACGTGTTGGCGAGCTGAATCGTTCCGGGGGGATGCTATGTCATGGAAAACCAAGGGTATGTCAGGATATCGCGTCAGCGGTGGCGATGTTTGAATAGGCGCAAAAAGGTTTATTTAATGTAAAATTTTTGTTTTGTTGAGGTGAATTAAAATCTATTTCCGAGCGTTTTACTCGGGTAAAAAAATAGCTTTGGTAAAAATATTAAATTTTTAACGAAATAAATTCGTTTTTCTGATGCTTTTTTGTTGGCCGAATTTTATCGGCCAACAAAAAAATCACGCTAATTGCGTTCGGCGCAACGCCAGGTAGTCCAACAGGCTACCCATGATAATCCCCACCAGGCTCAGCATGGCACCGGTTTGCAGCAGCTGCACAGCAAGGTCGGGCCAGTTGGTCCAATTCAGCGCATTGGCGATCAGCAACAGCAGCCATACGCCTAGCAGCGAGCATCCGACGCCTAACAGACGCAATGCCCAGCGATAGGCGGCACGAAACTCAGTGCGTGGCATAAAGTTGTCGGTACGTTGCGTGTACTCCAGCGTCTGGCGGCAGATTAACAGCAGCAGCAGGCCTGGAACCGCCGCCGCGATGGAGAAGAGATAAAACAGTGGCCAGCCATGGGCGGTCACGAACCAACCGGCAATCGGCCCGACGTAAACACGGCCAACGGCGGAGAGCGCCGAGAGCAGGGCAAACTGGGTGGCGGAGAAGGATTTGTTGCACAGGGTCATCAGCAGGGCGACAAAGGCTGCGGTGCCCATGCCGCCACACAGGTTTTCCAGGAAAATGGCGCTGCCCATCGTCAGGATGTTTTTAGCGGTGATCGCCAACAGCCAGTAACCGATGTTGGATACCGCCTGCAAAATGCCGAACAGCATCAGCGCCCGGAACAGGCTGAGACGTTGCATCAAGACGCCGCCGAACAGGGCCCCAACGATGGTGGCAAACAGACCGAGGGTTTTGTTCACCAGGCCGACCTCGCCGGCATCGAAGCCGACGCCGCGGATCAGAAAGGTGGTGCTCAAACTCCCGGCAAAAGCGTCACCCATCTTATACATCACGATCAGCAACAGGATCAGCCAGGCATTGTTACGGGCGAAGAAGTCACGCAGTGGAGCGACTACCGCCATCTCGAGGGTGCGCGGCGCAGGAATGCTGTCGTCCGGTTCCGGTGCCATCAGCGTAGCGGCTACGCCAATTAGCATCAGCCCGGCCATTAGCCAGTAAGTCGCCTGCCAGCCGAAATAGCGATCGGCCAGCCACAGGGCCAACCCGCCGGAGACCAGCATCGCCAGGCGATAACCCAGTACCGACACTGCGGCCCCGGTTCCGCGTTCTTCGGCCGCCAGCAAATCGGTTTTGTAGGCGTCAAAAACAATATCCTGTGAGGCAGAACAGAATGCCACCACCACCGCCAGCGTGGCCAGCCACCATAGATGCTGTGACGGATTCATAAACCCCATCGCCACGATGGCCACTACCAGCAGCAACTGGCTGATCAACAGCCAGCCACGCCGCCGCCCGAGGAACGGCGGAGTGTAGCGATCCATAAACGGAGACCAGAGGAACTTGAATACGTAGGCCTGACCCACCAGCGAGAAAATACCAATGGTTTTCAGATCGAGGCCTTCGACGGTCATCCAGGCTTGCAGCGTGCCGGAGGTCAATGCCAGCGGCAGCCCCGAGGCAAAGCCCAACACCAACAGGATGACGGAATTACGCTGGGTAAAAATATTCAGATACTGTTTCGACATGAGATCCCGATCTGCGCTGCTCTGTTAACCGAGCAGCGCGAGGCATTGCCTGATTAACGTGCGTTTTGCTTGATAAAGTCGTTGACGCTGGTGTCTTGAGCCATATCGGCGATGACGTCACCCAGCACGGTGTTGACCGCATCGGTGATTTTTTCATTGCTGGCGGTGAAGGCACCCTGCACGTTATAGGTAGAACGGTAGTTCTTCACCTGCTTGTTGCCGTTTTTGGCCTGCGCGATGATTGAAATATCCGCTTTGGTGGTGATGTTGTAGCGCAGGTTGCCTTGGGAAACGTCGGCAAACAGCGTATTGACTACGATCTGCAAATCAACCGCACCTGATGGCCCAATCATATAGCCACGCGCGCCCATTTGCTTTTCCAGCACTTCTTGTAGCAGGAAGCGCAGATCACGTGATGGGGTCAAGGTGATCAGTTGGCCGTCACGGTTCACTTTTGCCAGTGCCTGATCGGGGCGTTGGTCTGCACCGTTAATGCTGATGGTGATCCCTTGCAGGGTGGGATCCTGCTGTGGCAACACGATCTTTGGGGTTACGTTCAGGGTATTGGTGCTGGCGGCACAGCCAGCCAGCAGCAGTGCAGCCAGCAGCGGAAGACAAAGTTTTTTTAACATTATGACTGTCTCATCAATCGTGGTTTTATACCCGGTGCTGTTCAAGCCCGCGGGCAGGGTTGTGGGTGCTTGATAATCAAAGCGCTAGAGTCAACGATAAATTGCCGCCATCATAGCATTGCCAACAACGGGGGGAAGTGTTGAAGGTGGCCGTGACGTAAATTTTTCCTCAACCAGGATAAAAACAGGCTTTTTCGCGAGGCTCAATCGGATAAACCTCAACTGAGCCACTTGTATTGATGAATTTTTCGGCATTGAGTCGTGTGATTTACGATAGCCATGTTCTGGCGGGGGCAAAACCGACTAATATTAAAGTAGAACCTGGTAGCCTGCCGGTGTTGTAAGGAGATCCTATGATCCGCGAGCAAATAGAAGCAAAGTTAAGGGCGGCGTTTGAACCCGCGTATCTGGAAGTGACTGATGAGAGCTATCGGCATAACGTTCCTGCTGGATCCGAAAGTCATTTCAAAGTGGTGTTGGTGAGCGACCGCTTTGTCGGCGAACGGTTCCTGACCCGGCATCGCTCCATTTATGGCGTGTTGGCGGAAGAACTGGAAAACGGCGTACACGCGCTGGCATTGCATACCTATACCCTGAAAGAGTGGGAAGGGCTGCAGGATACGGTGCCGGCTTCGCCACCTTGTCGTGGGGCGGGCACATTGGCTTAATACCTAAAATTTACGGTATCAGTGGAACTTTTACCCGTATTTAAGGTATTACTACTGACGAATTTTGCAACGGCCTACGGGCCGTTGCTGTTTTTGACGACGACAAAGCCGAAGGCGTTTGCAGCTCTGATGGCCATGGCATTAAGGTATTTGGGCGAAAAATCGGCAAAAGTGTGATTTTTAACGCGCCAGTGCTGCCTTGCCATCCTCGACTAGCTACGCTTGCGCCGCTATAATGTCGCGTCTATTTTTTCCGGAATGGTTTCGGAACGCTC
>DWRE01000017.1:0-74369 GCA_018251075.1 Metardaris cosinga cedra | reverse complement strand
ATCAAAAAGAAGGGCACCACAATGGCGGCTGTCTCACGCCGCGCAGGTTTAAGCTCTTCGACGCTCTCAAACGCCTTGACCCGTAAATGGCCGAAAGGGGAAAGACTGATCGCTGATGCGATTGGCGTAAAAGCCGAAACCATCTGGCCGAGCCGATACACCGAGATTAATTAAAACTGAGAACGGCTCCCTCCCCTGCGAAGGGGAGGGATGGGGTGAGGTATTAAAGAAAAATCAATGAGTTGAAGTTTTCTTTGATAAGGTTTTAGCCCTTAAAACTCCCTCCCAGACTCCCCCTTCAAAGGAGCAAAAGCAAAACCTGTCTTTCCGGCGGCTTTACTTCACACTCACATCAATATCGCCAAAGTATTTCTTCGAAAGCTCTTTCACCACGCCATCTTTTTGCACTTTAGCGATCGCCGTATCCAGCTTCTCTTTCAGCTGGGTATCGCCTTTGCGCAGGCCGAATGCGATACCGCTGCCGAGGATTTTGTCATCCCGCACGGCGTCGCCGACAAAGCCATAATCTTTACCGTCCGGACGCGACAGGAACCCGCTCTGACCGGCTGGTGCCAGTACTAAAGTGCCATCAAGGCGACCGGAGGACAGATCCAGATAAACCTGATTCTGATCCTGATAAGAGACGATATCTACGCCTTTCGGTGCCCAGTGTGCCTGCGCGTAGCTCTCCTGAATCGAACCCTGCAACACGCCGATATGTTTGCCTTTCAGCGACTCAACCGTCGGCAGCAGGCCGGAATCTTTCTTCGCAATCAGTTTGCTCGGTACGCGGTAAATCACGTCAGTGAAATCAATCGCCTGACGACGTTTTTCTGTCACGTTCATGGCTGAGTTGATCGCATCAAATTTACGCGCCTGCAATGCCGCAATCAGGCCGTCGAATGAGGTATCAAACCATTCGCATTTCACGCTGGCGGCGGCGCAGACGGCGTTGCCCAGATCGATATCAAAACCTTGTAACTCACCGGTCGCGCTCTTGGATTCAAACGGCGGATATTGCGCTTCCAGACCAAATTTGAGTGTAGAACCGTCCGCCAGTGCGGAGAAAGAAGCCACGGCACAACCTAACAGCAATGCGATTTTTAACTTTTTCATTATTCACAATTCCCCAGCGTGATGTAGATAAATGCAAAGGCTCAGACGCGACACAGGCGGCGTGCGCCTTCGTACAACGTGTCGTTGTCTTTGGCGAAACTCAGGCGGATAAGCCCGGTGGGTTTGTTATTGCTATAAAAAGCCGAGAGCGGAATGGTGGCAATCTGATGATCGCGGATCAGGCTCAGCACAAATTCGTCGTCGGTCAGCGGGCTGAAATGACTAAAACGCGCCAGCATAAAGAAGCTGCCACGGCTTGGCAGTAATTCAAAGCGGGATTCACTGAGCGCTTCGGCCAGCAGGTCGCGCTTTTGCTGATAAAAATCTGCCAGACCTAAATAACTTTGCGGATCAGCCAGTGCTTCGGCGAAAGCCACCTGCATCGGCGTATCCGCGGAGAACATCATAAACTGATGCACTTTACGGATTTCACTCATCAGCTCTGCCGGTGCCAGGCAATAGCCCACGCGCCAGCCGGTGACGTGATAAGTTTTGCCGAACGACGACACAATCACACTGCGTTCTGCCAGTTGCGGATGGCAGGCCATGCTTTCGTGGCGCTCACCGTCGAACACTACGTGCTCATACACTTCGTCGGACAAAATCACGATATCTGTATTCTGTGTCAGCGCGGTCAGACGCTCGATATCAAAATCCGTAAAGATTGCTCCGGTCGGGTTGTGCGGGCTGTTAATGATGATCATTCGCGTGCGGCTGTTGATGGCGCTGGCAACCTGATCCCAGTCGATACTGAAATCGTCCATCGACAGGCCGATGGCCACCGGTTTCGCCCCCTGCAAACGGACAATCGGTGCGTAGCTGTCAAACGACGGTTCAAAATAAATGACCTCATCGCCCGGATGTACCAGCGCGCTGATGGCGGAATACAGGCCTTCGCTGGCGCTGGCAACCACGGTCACTTCACTGTCGGCGTCATATTTGCAGCCGTAAAGTGCTTCGGCTTTGGCAGAAAGCGCATGACGTAAGGCCGCCACGCCGCTCATCGGCGCGTACTGGTTATGACCTTCGCGCATGGCTTTAGCCACACTTTCAATCAGCGCGGGCTGACAGGAAAAGTTCGGCGCACCTTGCGATAAATTCAGGGCATTATGCTCGGCGCTGAGCTGGCCGATGACGGTAAAAATAGTGGTTCCGACGTCCGGTAATTTAGACTGCGGCGACATGGCGCTCTTCATAGCATTTCCCCAAAAAATACAGGCCGGGCGGCCATAAGAAGGTAAAACAGGGTTTGAATGATTAAGCAACAGTTCCCCTGTGCCGACAATGGAAAGTTTGTCATACTCGTTATGATCTGTAGTCATGGCTTAATGACGTTTATAACGAGGTAACAGTGAGCTTTTCGCCTGAACTGCCGTACCTGAATTTGCCTTCGCTCAACGTGCTGAAAACCTTCGCGGTTGTAGCGCAGACGCTAAATCTGACCCATGCCGCCTCGTTGCTGCATATTACGCAGGGCGCGGTCAGCCGCCAGATAACCGGGCTTGAGTCCACGCTGGGCTATCCGTTGTTTTTGCGTCAGGCCAGAGGGCTGACGCTGACCCCGCGCGGGGCGCAACTTTTACCGCCGGTACAACAGGCGCTGGCGCTGATGGGGGAAGCCCTGAAACGCGTCGGTTCGCACCCGGATACGCTGCGGATTAAATGCCCGACCTGTTCGATGCGCTGGCTGCTGCCGCGCGTTATCCAGCTGCAAAATGATCGCCCGGATATGCAGATTGAGCTGACGGCCTCCATCGCTCATGGCGTGGATTTCAGCAGTGAGCATTTTGATGCTGCCGTAGTCTTTGGCCGTCCGCCGGAATCGCCGCGCCGGGCACATCATCTGTTTGATGAAGTGCTGACACCGGTCTGTGTGCCTGATTTTTTGCCGCGTCATAAAGGGCAAACTGCGGTGGCAGATCTTGAGGATAAAACACTGTTGCACCCGACGCGGGATCGTCGCGACTGGTTGTTATGGCTGCGGGAAGAGGGCGTACAGGGGCTGCCTTCAGCCAAATCCCAGCATTTCGATACGCTGGATTTGGCCATTAATTCTGCGTTGCAGGGATACGGCGTGGCGATTGGCGATCTGACATTAATTGAGGACGATTTGCAGGCGGGGCGGATTGTCGCACCGTTCCCGCTGTGCGTGGCGAGCGGCGCATCTTATACGTTGCTGTATCCGGAAAATCCGACGCCCGCACTAAAAGTAGCGATTGATTTTCTCAATGAAGAAGCGCGGCTCAGCCGGGAAAAGCTGAGCGCGCTGTTATCGACGTCACACCGGTTAGTCAGCGCAAACTGATCAGTACAGCGCAGCCAGCGCGCTGGCAATGGCGCTGGTCAGTTTGCTCAACTCTTCTGCCGAAATGATGTACGGCGGCATCAGGTAAATGAGCTTGCCGAACGGACGGATCCACACGCCTTGCGCAACGAAGTGTTGCTGCAACTGCGCCATATTCACCGGCTGGCGCATCTCCACCACCCCAATTGCGCCCAGCACCCGCACGTCGGCGACGGCCGGATGTTCTGCCAGTGGCTTTAATTCGGCTTTCAGTTGTTTCTCTATATTCAGAACCTGTGCCTGCCAGCGGTTTTCAGCTAACAACCGCAGGCTGGCATTGGCGACCGCGCAGGCCAGCGGATTGCCCATAAAGGTCGGGCCATGCATGAAACATCCCGCCTCGCCATTACTGATCACTTCAGCGACGTGACGCGTGGTTAAGGTAGCCGAAAGCGTCATATAGCCGCCGGTCAGCGCTTTGCCGAGACACAGAATATCCGGCGAAATCCCGGCGTGATCGCAGGCAAACAGCTTGCCGGTACGGCCAAATCCGGTGGCAATTTCATCGGCAATCAGCAGCACGCCGTATTCGTCGCATAACTTGCGCACGCGTTTGAGATACAACGGATGGTAGATCCGCATTCCACCCGCGCCCTGAACCACCGGTTCCAGAATGACGGCGGCGATTTTGTTGTGGTTCTCGTCGAGCATTCTGGCGAAGGGCGCGATATCCGTTTCATCCCATTCGCCGTCAAAGCGGCTTTGCGGCGCATCGGCAAACAGATGCTGCGGCAGATATCCCTGATACAAACTGTGCATCGAATTTTGCGGATCGCACACTGACATCGCGCCAAAGGTATCGCCGTGATAGCCGTTGCGCAGCGTCAGCAAGGTCTGACGTTTTTCGCCGCGCGCCTGCCAGTATTGCATCGCCATTTTCAGCGCCACTTCGACGGCAACCGAACCCGAATCCGCCAGAAACACGCATTCCAGTCCGGCAGGCGTCATTTCCACCAGACGGCGCGACAGCGCGATCGCCGACGGATGCGTGATCCCGCCAAACATCACATGTGACATTTTGCCGATTTGTTCGACTGCGGCCTGATTGAGCTGCGGGTGATTGTATCCGTGGATCGCTGCCCACCAGGATGACATACCGTCAACCAGCTGACGTCCATCGGCGAGTTGCAACATCACGCCGGACGCGGATTCCACGGCATACGCGGGCAGCGGTTTGGTCATCGAAGTGTACGGATGCCAGATGTGGCGCTGATCGAATTCAATATCGGCGGGTGTCATAAATAAGTCCTGCGGGAGCTAAGTTGTAAACTAAAAAATAATTTTAACGTTGACGGTAAACCAAAACAAATTAAAAATGGTTTACTAATCATAAAACATTAACCCCAAAATCATTCTGGTTGCATTATTTGGAGATGTCGTCATGTCCCACTGGACGCTGGAAAAAACGCAGGCTCTGTTCGATAAGCCGTTCCTGGAGCTGATGTTCGAAGCTCAGCAAATTCACCGTCAGCATTTTGACCCGCGTCAGGTGCAGGTCAGCACCTTGCTGTCGATTAAAACCGGCGCCTGTCCGGAAGACTGTAAATACTGCCCACAGAGTTCCCGTTACAAAACGGGGCTGGAATCTGAACGTCTGATGCAGGTGGAACAGGTGCTGGAATCTGCCCGTCAGGCGAAAGCCGCCGGTTCGACCCGTTTCTGCATGGGCGCCGCGTGGAAAAACCCGCACGACCGTGACATGCCGTATCTCGAACAAATGGTGCAGGGCGTGAAGGAAATGGGCATGGAAACCTGCATGACGCTCGGCACGCTGAACACCACGCAGGCGCAGCGTCTGGCGCACGCTGGTCTGGATTTCTACAACCATAACCTCGATACCTCGCCGGAATTTTACGGCAGCATTATCACCACCCGCAGCTATCAGGAACGTCTGGATACGCTGGCGGAAGTGCGCGGTGCGGGCATTAAAGTCTGTTCCGGCGGAATTGTCGGGCTGGGCGAAACGGTCAAAGATCGCGCCGGTTTGCTGATGCAACTGGCGAACTTGCCGGTACCGCCGGAAAGCGTGCCGATCAACATGCTGGTGAAAGTCAAAGGCACGCCGCTGGCCGATAATGACGATGTGGATCCGTTCGATTTCATCCGCACCATCGCCGTGGCGCGCATCATGATGCCGCAATCTTACGTGCGTCTTTCCGCAGGTCGCGAGCAGATGAGCGAGCAGACGCAGGCGATGTGCTTTATGGCCGGTGCTAACTCGATTTTCTACGGCTGCAAACTGCTGACCACGCCGAATCCGGCGGAAGATAAAGACTTAATTCTGTTTGGCAAACTGGGGCTGAATCCTCAGTCCTTCGAAACAGAAATGGGCGACAACCAGCAACAGGCCGCGCTGGCCGAACAACTGGTTCATGCTGATACCGATCAGTTCTACAACGCGGCGGTATAACCGGTGAGCTGGCAAACGCGGATCAACGAAGCAGTCGCGGCGCGTAAACAGGCGGCGGCATTTCGTGTGCGCCAGCCGAACGAGGGCGGCAGCGCGCGTTTTCTGACGCAGGGCGAGCGGCGTTATCTGAATTTTTCGGGCAATGATTATCTCGGCCTGAGTCAGGACCGCGATGTGATCGCCGCGTGGCAGCAGGGCGCGGTGAAATATGGCGTCGGCAGCGGCGGGTCCGGGCACGTCACCGGTTACAGTCAGGCGCATGCCGAGTTTGAGCAGCAACTGGCGGACTGGCAGGGTTATCCGCGTGCGTTGCTGTTTATCTCCGGTTTTGCCGCCAATCAGGCGATCCTTGCTGCGCTGATGCAGGCTGAGGATCGCGTGCTGGCTGACAAACTCAGTCATGCGTCTTTACTTGAAGCCGCGGCACATGCGCCTTCGCAATTACGGCGTTTTCATCACAATCAGCCGGATTCCCTGCAGCGTCTGCTGGAAAAGCCGGTGAGCGGTGAAACGCTGGTGGTGACGGAAGGCGTGTTCAGTATGGACGGTGACGCTGCGCCATTAGCTGAGCTGCATAATTTGTCGAAAACGCACGGCAGCTGGCTGATGGTGGATGATGCGCACGGCGT
This sequence comes from Metardaris cosinga cedra, assembly GCA_018251075.1. Lineage (NCBI taxonomy): Eukaryota > Metazoa > Arthropoda > Insecta > Lepidoptera > Hesperiidae > Metardaris > Metardaris cosinga. The sequence continues at coordinate 67,870 of DWRE01000017.1, read as the reverse complement.
GGGCGTGACCGGCAAGGAAGGACGCGGAAGTTGCTGGCAGCAGGGCGTGCAGCCGGAGCTGCTGGTCGTCACATTCGGAAAAGCGTTCGGCTGCAGCGGGGCGGCAGTGCTGTGTGATGATGCGACTGCGGATTATCTGTTGCAGTTCGCCCGTCATCTGATTTACAGCACGGCGATGCCCGCCGCACAGGTGTGTGCGTTACAGGCTGCGCTGGCACGAGTCCGGCAGGGTGACGACTTGCGTGATAAACTGGCGGCCAATATTGCCCGTTTTCGCGCGGGTGCCGCTGGTTTACCTTATCAGCTGACCGGTTCACAGACCGCTATTCAGCCCGTTATTGTGGGTGAGAATCAGCCAGCGCTGGACTTGGCTTCGGCGTTGCGTGAACACGGGTTGTGGATCAGCGCCATCCGTCCGCCGACGGTGCCGCCGGGCAGTGCGCGGTTGCGTATTACCCTGACGGCGGCGCATGAGCCGGAAGATATCGATTTTTTGCTGGAGTCCCTTCATGGGTGCAGTCACTGAATTAGTGAACAAACAAGCGGTGGCCGACGCGTTCAGTCGCGCCGCCATCAGTTATGAAAACGCCGCACAATTGCAGCGTGATGTAGGCGAGGAATTACTGGCGCTGGCAGCGCCGTATCTTAAAGACGCCGGTAATCTGGTCGTCGATGCGGGCTGCGGCACAGGTTATTTCAGCCGTCACTGGAAGGCGCAGGGCAAAAAGGTTATTGCGCTGGATCTCTCCAGCGGCATGTTAGATCGTGCCCGTGAGCTGGACTCTGCCGATGAATATGTGCCGGGCGACATCGAGCGTTTGCCGTTCGCCGACAATTCTGTCGACATTTGTTTCAGCAATCTGGCGGTGCAGTGGTGTAACGCGTTGCCGCGCGCGCTGGAAGAAATGCACCGCATCACCCGCAACGGCGGGCTGGTGCTGTTTTCCACGCTGGCGGAAGGTTCGCTTAACGAACTGGCTGCGGCATGGATGAAAGTCGATGGCCGCCGTCATGTGAACCAGTTTCTGACGCCGGACAAAATCGCTGAAGCCTGCGCACCGTATCGCCACGAAGTGACCTTCAGCGACCACGTGGCCGAATTCCCCGATGTGATGTCACTGATGCGCTCGCTGAAAGGCATCGGCGCGACGCATATCAAAAATGGCCGCCTCGGCGGTCTGGGCGGACGCGAACGTCTGCAATTGCTGGAAAAACACTACGTCCGGCGCGACGGCATCCTGCCGCTCAACTACCGGCTGGTCTACGGCATTTTGCAGGTCGAAGAACTTATCCCACGTTAACAAAGCTCCTCCCAGGTTTGAAACAGGCGTGGTCTGCTCCCTCCCCTGCGAAGGGGAGGGCTGGGGTGGGATATTAATGGCAACTCTGGAGTCGTCTTTAAAACCCCCTCCCGACCTCCCCCTTCGCAGGGGGAGGAGCAAAACCTGATTTCAATGCGGGGAGGGAGCCAACCAATCCCAGGCTTTTCATGAAACAAAAATACTTCATTACCGGCACCGACACTGAAGTCGGGAAAACCGTCGCGACCACCGCTTTCTTGCAGGCCGCCGCATGTGCCGGACACACAACAGCCGGATACAAACCGGTGGCATCTGGCAGTGAAATGACCGCCGAAGGGCCACGTAACAGTGATGCTCTGGCGTTGCAGGCTTACAGCACCGTGGGTCTGCGTTATGACGAAGTGAACCCGTGCACTTTTATCGAACCAACCTCACCGCACATCGTCAGCGAACTGGAAAAGCGTCCGGTTGACCCGCAGGTGTTATCCGCAGGTTTACGTCATCTGGAACCGCTGGCGGACTGGGTGATTGTGGAAGGCGCGGGCGGCTGGTATACGCCGCTGACCGCGGATTATACCTTTGCTGACTGGGTTATCGCCGAGCAGTTGCCGGTGGTGTTAGTGGTGGGAATGCGCCTCGGCTGCATTAACCACGCGGTGCTGACGGCGCAGGCCATCGCACAAAGCGGATTGCATCTGGCGGGCTGGATAGCCAACGACGTGCAGGAAACGGGGAAGCATCATCAGGCGTATATGGATACGCTCACGCGTATGCTGCCTGCGCCGCTGCTGGGCGAGATCCCGTACCTGAGCGCCGGACTGGACGTTAATCTGGGACAATATCTTGATCTTGACCGTCTCACGGCACGAAACGTCAGACCGTCAGATAGTTTTTGATTAACTGATCGTCGAGCTGTGCCAGCGTGCCCTGTGCGACATCGCGGCCGCCATCGACCAGACAGAACCGGTCGGCGACGCTGCGGATGAACGGCAGTTTGTGGCCGACCAGCAACAATGTCAGACCCAGATCCCGGTTCAGGCGGTGAATAATATTACCCATATTCGCCGCCATCGACGCGCTGGTGTGCTCGGTCGGTTCATCCAGTATCAGTAATTCCGGTTCCTGAACCAGCGCGCGGCTGATCGCCAGCTGTTGCTGCTGGCTTTCATCAAGCTCTCCCGCCTTACGCGTGCCCATCTCTTTTAACGCCGGAAACAGGTCATAGACTTCTTCAGGCACCCGACGCGTCTTATTCCGGCTCGCCATCATGGCGATTTGCAGGTTTTCATCGACACTCATCTGCGAAAAGATCTGCCGCCCCTGAGGCACATAACCGATACCCATCTGTGCGCGGCTTTCCACTGGCAGATTCAGCAGACTTTGCGGCTCTTCATCACGCGATTGCCAGGAAATGGCGCCGCTTTTCACCGGAAGATGGCCCATGATGCAATTGACCAGCGTCGTTTTGCCCACGCCATTTCGCCCGATCAGGCAGGTGCATTGCCCGCGGTACAGTTCGAGATTGATGTCCCAAAGAATATGTTTTTGCCCATAGTACTGATTAACGGATTTTACACTTAACATCAGACATACCTCCCTCATGGAGCTTTTCACCGGACTGCATTTTGACGGCCACTGTCATGTTTCTGACATTTATGTTCCGCTGTATGTGCGTTCTACAGGGGAATCCTTCACGAAATCTCTTCAAAGAGTGAATTTGCAACTCTCAGGCCAAGTTTTATCAGGCAGTGATAAAAAGAGACGTTACGTGGCTGTTAACAGGCTTCGCACGAATGATTTAGGATTATTCAAGTGTATTGTCAGGATTTTGAGATTCGGCGTGAGCCCTTGTAAAAGAAAACTGCACTTTGGCAGTGCCGGTTTCACTGATTTTGGTGCAAGGTTTGCGCCGTTCGGAAGCTGGATAATCCTCATCAGATGCACTTTTGATTTTTGCAAGAAAGATCAGCCGGTAAATCCAGGGGAAATAGGCATAAATAAGGAGATAAAAAAGATAAAAAATAACTAAAAAAGATCTCTCAGACGCTGACGAAGCAAAAACTGGTTTTTTACCAACTCCCGCCGCGCCTGGTGTGCTGAGACTTATCCACTATTCCTGTGGATAACCTTGTGCATGAGAGTAAGAAAAGTTGCTACAGCCGAGTCAGAATGCGGTCTCCGCTCAGTTTGCCCGTATTCGCAGCTTTTTGATGATACTGTTTTTAATCAATAAGTTAGCTAAAAGCAATACAGGCGTAATTCGTTCGTCATCGTTGTGTCAATTTTCGTCAAGCTGTTGTCAGAAAGGGAATAGAGATAAATATCGGGATAAAAATGTCAACTGATGGTGAGAATTTTCATTTGCCGTAACCTAAAAAAGTGCAGTGTCAGCAAGATGTTAAAAGAGGCGCTGATTTTATCGGTTGGAGGCTGGTTTTATATACAGTATTATAGCGGCGGTAAAATTTGGGCTGGCAAAATTTGCGAAGTCTTTCATACTATTTTTCCCCGAACTGTTCACCGGTTCAGCCCGTACGGCCTTGTGCATTTTCATTTCAGTCAGGTAGCCCGTCATGAGTAAAGAGTTCAAACTGCATTCCGAATTTAAACCTTCAGGCGATCAGCCTGAGGCGATACGCCGCCTGGAAGAAGGGCTGGAGAACGGGCTGGCGCACCAGACGTTGCTCGGGGTGACCGGTTCAGGCAAAACTTTTACCGTGGCGAATGTGATTGCTGACCTGAACCGTCCAACGATGGTGCTTGCCCCGAACAAAACGCTCGCGGCGCAGCTTTATGGCGAGATGAAAGAGTTCTTTCCGGAGAACGCGGTTGAATATTTTGTCTCCTACTACGATTACTATCAGCCCGAGGCCTATGTCCCGAGCTCAGACACGTTTATTGAAAAAGACGCCTCAGTGAACGAACACATTGAGCAAATGCGTCTTTCCGCGACTAAAGCCCTGCTGGAACGCCGGGATGTCATCGTGGTAGCGTCAGTTTCTGCCATCTACGGTCTGGGTGACCCGGACTTGTATCTTAAGATGATGCTGCATCTGACCAAAGGGATGATTATCGATCAGCGAGCCATCTTGCGGCGTCTGGCGGAGCTGCAATATTCCCGTAACGATCAGGCTTTCCAGCGCAGTACTTTCCGCGTGCGCGGTGAAGTCATTGATGTGTTCCCGGCAGAATCTGACGATCTGGCGCTGCGCATCGAACTGTTCGATCAGGAAGTCGAACGTCTGTCGCTGTTTGATCCGCTGACCGGTCAGGTGCAGCACGAAGTGCCGCGTTTCACCATCTACCCGAAAACGCACTACGTGACCCCACGCGAACGTATCGTGCAGGCGATGGAAGAAATCAAAGTCGAACTGGCGGATCGCCGTAAAGTGCTGCTGGCCAATAACAAACTGCTGGAAGAACAGCGTATCAGTCAGCGCACCCAGTTTGATCTCGAAATGATGAACGAGCTGGGTTATTGCTCCGGTATCGAAAACTACTCGCGCTACCTTTCAGGGCGCGGCCCGGGCGAGGCACCTCCGACGCTGTTCGACTATCTGCCTGCCGACGGTTTGCTGATTGTTGATGAATCCCACGTGACCATTCCGCAAATCGGCGGGATGTACAAAGGCGACCGCTCGCGTAAAGAAACGCTGGTGGAATACGGTTTCCGTCTGCCTTCCGCGCTGGATAACCGCCCGATGCGCTTTGAGGAATTCGAAGCGCTGGCGCCGCAAAGTATTTATGTTTCGGCCACGCCGGGTAAATACGAACTGGAGAAATCCGGTGATGATGTGGTCGATCAGGTGGTGCGTCCGACCGGTCTGCTGGATCCGATCATCGAAGTGCGTCCGGTGACCACCCAGGTGGACGACTTGCTGTCTGAAATCCGTAAACGTGTGGCGGTTAACGAGCGTGTGCTGGTCACTACGCTGACCAAGCGTATGGCAGAAGACCTGACCGAGTATCTGGAAGAACACGGCGAGAAAGTACGTTACCTGCACTCTGACATCGATACCGTCGAGCGTGTGGAGATCATCCGCGATTTGCGGCTGGGTGAATTCGATGTGCTGGTCGGCATCAACTTACTGCGAGAAGGGCTGGATATGCCGGAAGTGTCGCTGGTGGCCATTCTGGATGCCGACAAAGAAGGCTTCCTGCGTTCTGAACGCTCGCTTATCCAGACCATTGGCCGTGCGGCGCGTAACCTCAACGGTAAAGCGATTCTCTACGGTGATAAAATTACCAACTCGATGGCCCGCGCCATTGAAGAAACCGAACGTCGCCGCGCCAGACAGGAAGCGTATAACTTCGAAAACGGCATCACGCCGATGGGGCTGAATAAGAAGATCTCCGACATCCTGCAACTCGGTCAGCCTAAGACCAAAAAGAACAAAGACAAACGCGATGCAGAAGCGGCGCAAACCTTCAAATCGCTCACGCCGAAAGCGCTGGAGCAACGCATCAAAGAGCTGGAAAGCAAGATGTATGCGCACGCGCAGAATCTGGAATTCGAAGAAGCAGCAAACACCCGCGACGAACTGCATGCCTTGCGCGAGCAGTTTATTGCGATTTCATAACGAGAAGGATGGTAGACTGCGCGGCTTAAAAATCATGACCCAGACATTTTAACGAAGAGCGAGCCAATGACTGACACACCACAAAATCCTGGCGCAGCGAAAGATCCGCTGCACGGCGTCACGCTGGAAAAACTGCTGACAACGCTGGTGGATAACTTTGGCTGGCCGGCGCTGGCCTCGCAGGTGAATATCAACTGCTTTAAAAGTGACCCGAGTGTGAAATCCAGCCTGAAATTCTTGCGCCGTACGCCTTGGGCGCGCAAGGAAGTGGAAACGCTGTATCTGGATTTCATCGAAGGTCATCTGCGCCCGGACATGACCCGCAGCAAGCGCCGTACACCGCTCTCAGCGCAGGCTCCGCAAAAGCCAAAAGTCAGTACCGCCAAACCGGCTGCTGACAGCCCGTGGAATAACCATCCGCTGGTGAAAAAGTAATTTACGCGCATTTCATTCTGTTCATTTGAGGAGGAGGATCGTGTCAGAGCAACAGGTTCTTATCGTAATCGATATGCAAAACGGGGTGTTCGCCTCCCCGCGTTATGATCGCAGCGGACGGGCTGAGCGCATTAATCAGCTGATTGACCGGGCAGGGCGGGTTATTTTCATCCAGCACGCCGAAGGTGAAATGACCGAAGGCAGTGAATTCTGGCAAGTGTTACCTGAAATTCATCAGCCGGAAGGGGCAGTTTCTGTCACCAAAACCGCCTGTGACTCTTTCTACCGCACCACGCTCGACGCGGTATTGCAGGAACTGGACGCGACCCGTTTTACTGTCTGTGGTTGTGCAACGGATTATTGCGTTGATACCACCATCAAAGTTGCCGCCAGCAAAGGCTATGCCGTGACCGTTGCATCGGACGCGCATACCACCGGCGACCGCACGCATGTGACGGCGCAGCAACTGATCGGCCAGCATAATGAAGTGTGGCGTGAGTTATCCGTGCCGGGGAATCCGGTTACCGTGAAAACTACCGCTGAGATCCTGGCTGACTGGCAGTAAATTCAGTTTCCGGACGCAAAAAAGGCCGCATCGCGCGGCCTTTCCTGTTTCTGCTATTCAGTAGATCAGAGCATCTTTTGCAGCGCTTCTTCGATGGCTGCCCGCAACATATCGCGGTCATGGCGATAGGGCACATCACTGGCTTCAAGCGGGCTCTGAATAATCAGATGTTCAGCGGCGCTTCCGCCAACAGTCACTTTCGGACCGACAATCGCGGCATCCGCACGGCGGCCAATACGCGTTTCGATCATATCCAGTTTGTTATCCAGCGTCAGAGACGCCGCGGCGACGCTGAGTTCTTTCCCCAGATTGCCGATATACACAATGTGCGCACGGCTGCGACGCAGCGCTGTGGTGAGGTCATTCATCAGCAACAGCGGCATCAGGCTGGTGAAGAAACTGCCGGGACCAATCAGGATCAGATTAGCTTCTGCAATCGCCTGCAACGCTTCGCGCGTGGCCGGCACCTGAGGTTCAAGCCGCAGTTCTCGCGGGATCTGCGTCAGTTTATCGACATTCACTTCGCCGTGAACCGTTTCACCGTTGGCATCAATGGCGGCCAGATCGACCGGCTGTTCTGACATCGGGATCAATTCGGCATCCACTTTCAGCAGACTGCGCACCAGATTGATCGCTTCAAGCGGACGCACGGTCAGGTGATCGAGCGCGCGCAGCATCAGATTCCCCAGATTATGCCCGTCGAGTTCGCCCTGCCCGCTGAAGCGATATTCAAACATCGCGGAGGCCAGACTCGGTTCGGTAATCAGCTGATTCAGGCAATTGCGCATATCGCCCCAGGCAATGCCACCCACGGAACGACGTATGCGGCCGGTCGAACCGCCGTTATCCGTGGTGGTCACGATGCCGGTCAGACGCGGGCCGAGAGAGGAGAGGGAGGACATCACGCGGCCAAGCCCGTGACCTCCGCCTAACGCCACCACCCGGTCGAGGTCTGCTAATGTTCGGTTACGCATGGTTTTCCTTTCGATGGTGAGTGGCGATATAAATCAATTTTCTGCGGGGATTTTACCTAACTTTGCAACAAGATGTTATCACTTAAGGGCACGACATTTGCAGACTCAGCGTATTCAAAATCAAACGCTTTTAGCCTTGAAAATGCAGTCTTTTGTCGTGAAAAATCGTTATATATCAAAATGCATAACGAAAAACCATCTTGGCGATCCGGACTTTGCGGCGTTAGAATATGCCCCGTTACCCCCGTATTCATCATCGCTCCGCTATGGATCGGATGAATCAACTCCTAGCCCTGGTTCCTAAGTTGCCTTTCTGACGTCGTTCCCACAGAAACAATATGGAGCCCTGGCCGTGACGAAAGTCACCAGGGTGTATGGCAGAAATGCCCGCATCTCCCGTATCTGGAAAGGTGTTAAGGTGCTTCAACTTACTGATGCTTTTGCCCGCAAGTTTTATTACTTGCGGCTGTCGATCACAGACGTGTGCAATTTTCGTTGCACCTATTGTCTGCCGGACGGCTACAAGCCGCACGGACACAGCAATAAAAGTTTTCTCTCGCTCGATGAAATCCGTCGGGTCAGCCGCGCGTTCGCTCACTTAGGGACAGAAAAAGTGCGCTTGACCGGTGGAGAACCGTCGCTGCGCCGCGATTTCTGCGAGATCATTGCCGCAGTGCGCGAAAATCCTTCCATCAAAACCCTCGCGGTGACCACTAACGGTTATCGCATGGCGCGTGATATCGATAAATGGCGCGATGCCGGTCTGACCAACATCAACGTCAGCGTCGACAGTCTCGACGCCCGCCAGTTTCACGCCATCACCGGTCAGGATAAATTCCGCGATGTGATGGCCGGAATCGACGCGGCTTTTGACGCCGGTTTCAGCAAGGTGAAAGTTAACACCGTGCTGATGCGCGATGTGAATCACGCCAGCCTGAACACGTTCCTCGACTGGATCAAAACCCGTCCGATCCAGCTGCGTTTCATCGAACTGATGGAAACCGGCGACGGCGGCGATCTGTTCCGCAAACATCACGTGTCGGGCGAAGTGCTTCGCGAACAGCTGGTGCGTCAGGGCTGGCAGTTGCAGGTTCGCTCCCGCAGCGACGGCCCCGCACAGGTCTTCAGCCATCCGGATTATCTCGGTGAAATCGGTCTGATCATGCCGTACGAAAAAGACTTCTGCGCCAGCTGTAACCGGCTGCGCGTGTCTGCCATCGGCAATCTGCATTTGTGTCTTTTCGGCGAGCAGGGCATCCCTCTGCGTGATTTATTAGCCAACGACATGCAGCAGGACGATCTGATGGACCGCATTCAGGGCGGCCTGAGCCGCAAAAAACAAACTCACTTCCTGCATGAAGGCAATACCGGAATTACCCAGAACCTGTCGTTTATCGGCGGCTGAGTCCGGCATTAATCGTTTAAGGAGCAAACTGATGAGCAAAGCCAGTAAAGAGTTTTTGCCTTTATCTGTGGCGATCATGACGGTTTCCGACCGCCGCACCGACGCTGAAGACACGTCCGGGCATTACCTGAAAGAGGCCGTGACCGAAAGCGGCCATCACGTCGTCGCACAGCAAATCGTCAAAGAGAACATTTACAGCATCCGCGCCGTGGTTTCTGCGTGGATTGCGGATGAAAAAATCCAGGCGATTCTGATCAACGGCGGTACCGGTTTTAACGCCGGCAACAATACGCCGGAAGCGTTGAAACCGCTGTTTGACCGCGAAATCGAAGGTTTTGGCGAGTTGTTCCGCATGGTGTCATTTGAAGATATCGGTACCTCGACCATTCAGTCGCGCGCCATTGGCGGCATCGCCAACCAGACGGTAATTTTCGCTATGCCCGGCTCGACCCGCGCCTGCCAGACCGCCTGGGACAACATCATTGAAGCGCAGCTCGACGCCCGTCAGGGACCATGCAATTTCACTCCACATTTGAAGAAATAAGTATGTCTGAACTCACTCACATTAATGCTTCCGGCGACGCGCACATGGTGGATGTCTCCGGTAAAGCCGAAACGGTTCGCGAAGCGCGAGCCGAAGCCTTTGTTGAAATGGCGGCCGGTACGCTGGCGATGATTATTAACGGCAACCACCACAAAGGTGATGTGTTTGCTACGGCGCGTATCGCCGGCATTCAGGCGGCGAAAAAGACCTGGGATTTGATCCCGCTGTGTCATCCGCTGTTGCTGACCAAAGTGGAAGTGAATCTCGACGCGCAGCCGGAACATAATCGCGTGCGCATCGAATCCCGCTGCCGTCTGAGTGGCAAAACCGGCGTGGAAATGGAAGCGCTGACGGCGGCTTCTGTGGCGGCGCTGACTATTTACGATATGTGTAAAGCGGTGCAGAAAGATATGGTGATCGGCCCGATCCGCCTGCTGGAAAAAACCGGCGGCAAATCCGGAGACTTTAAGGTGGAAGGTAAAGCGGAAGGTAAGGTGGAAGTATGATCGACGTTCTGTTCTTCGCGCAGGTACGCGAACTGACCGGCACCTCCAGCCTGCAACTTGCGGCAGAATTCCCGACGGTGGAAGAATTACGGACTTCGCTGACCGCACGCGGCGACCGCTGGGCACTGGCGCTGGAATCCGGAAAATTACTGGTGGCGGTTAACCAGACGCTGACCACGATGGCGCATCCGCTCACGGCGGGCGATGAAGTGGCCTTCTTCCCACCGGTCACCGGAGGCTGAGATGGACCTGACGAAAATTGTTGTGGATGCCGCGCCGTTCAGCGTGGGTGATGAGTACAACTGGCTGGCGCAATCTGACGCCGACGGTGCTGTGGTGACGTTTACCGGCAAAGTGCGCAATCACAATCTGGGTAATCATGTCAGCGCGTTAACGCTGGAACATTATCCGGGCATGACCGAAAAAGCGCTGGCAGAGATTGTTGCTGAAGCCCGTACCCGCTGGCCACTGCAACGCGTGTCGGTTTATCACCGCGTCGGGCCGATGTATCCGGGCGATGAAATCGTGTTTGTCGGCGTGACCAGCGCGCATCGTGGCATGGCTTTTGAAGCCAATGAATTCATTATGGATCATCTGAAAACCCGCGCACCGTTCTGGAAGCGTGAGGCCACGGATGAGGGCGACCGCTGGGTTGATGCCCGTGACAGCGATAAACAGGCCGCGGCGCGCTGGTAAATCGCATCTCAACCGCACGCAGACCTTCCATGCTTTTCTCTCTATCTGTGATACGCTTAAAAAATCGGGAGGCTGTTTTGGCCTCATTTTTTGTCCTCCATGCAAAAGGGTAATCATCATGGATCGATATCCACGCAGTAACGGTTCAATTGTTGAACGCGCGAATACCGGCATTCAGGCGTACATGGCGCAAGTGTATGGCTGGATGTTCTGTGGTTTGCTGCTGACCGCATTTGTGGCCTGGTACGCCTCCGGCTCTGAGAAAATCATGAGTTTTGTTTTCTCCAGCCAGATTACTTTCTTCGGTTTGATCATCGCGCAGCTGGCGCTGGTCTTCGTGATTTCCGGCATGGTGAATCGTCTGAGTGGCACGGTCGCCACCGGTCTGTTCATGCTATATTCCGCGCTGACCGGGCTGACGCTTTCCAGTATTTTCCTGGTCTACACCGGTGATTCGATTTTCGGTACCTTCATTGTCGCCGCCGGTATGTTTGGCGCGATGAGTGTTTACGGATACGTGACCAAGCGTGACCTTACCGGTATCGGCAGCATGTTGTTCATGGCGCTGATCGGCCTGGTGCTGGCATCGCTGGTGAACATGTGGCTGAAAAGCTCCGGCCTCGCGAACATCATTTCTTACGCCGGTGTGCTTATCTTCGTCGGTCTGACGGCGTATGACACACAGAAGCTGAAAAACATGGGTGCGCAGTTGTCTGCTGATGATCGCGATAACTTCCGTAAATACTCCATTGTTGGCGCACTGACGTTGTATCTCGATTTCATCAACCTGTTCCTGATGCTGTTGCGGATTTTCGGCAACCGCCGGTAACGGTTTTTGATTGCAAACGTTTGAGAGGGGCACTGAGAAGTGTCCCTTTTTTATGCCGGAGCCGAGGCAAAGGGCGGCTTTTAAAAAAGGATTGAGAAAGTTTCGGTTTCTCACGTGCGGTGATTGCATAACTCACTGTGCCGAAACCGACCAAAGAGGGCTATGACGAGCCCTCTTTGGAATCTCCACGTCTTGAACTGCGCGCTACCGCTCGCTGGCTATGTTTCAGTTGCCGCAGAGACAGGCTGGAAATCTTGCCGCTGTGCGGTCCCTTCTCTCGGTCTTCGAGCCAAAGGTCTCGAAGCCGCTCCGTTCAGCAAGATTTCTGAATCGCCCGCACGATCTTAAATTCGAAGGCAGACTGTTTATCATCTTTTAGAAAAGTGGATTGGCGTGATCAAAAATGGCACCAAATGAATGGTTCGAGACGTAGGGCTCGAAGCCTGAAATGAGGGAATCGCGCAGCGATGACATTTTGCGCCACCCGGTGATGCGACAGGATATGTCCATCGAGCCTGCGATAGCGCGCAATAAAAAAGCGAGGGGAGTTCAGAGGGGAAAAGCCTTTCCCCTCTGGTCGGTTTCGGCGCAGCAAGTTAAATAAACGACGTCATTAAGAAACCGAAATTTTCTCGATCAATTTTTAAGTCAAAAAGTTTCCGCCATTTCCAAATGGTCATGACCGCCCCGATACCGCGGCTTACGGTATCCGCACTCTTCCCGTCGGTACCCGCCGAAAACTCCACCACACCTGCACGGTGTTAAACAGCACCAGAATCGCCGTCACGATAAACACCCACCGGAAGCCGAGCAGGGCAGAAGCACTGGAGCCAATCAGCGGCCCGACGACATTTCCGAGATACATAAACGACTGGTTGTATCCAAATATCCGGCCTGTGACCTGATCGCTGCTGTATTTCACCAGCAGCGCCTGAACCGCAGGCATCAGCGCGCCATCACCGAAACCGAGCATGAAACGCAAAATACCCAGCTGGGTCGGTGTATTAATCAGCGCCATCAGGCAGAACAGAATGAAGCAAAAGACCAGTGCGGCGATAAGGATACGGTGTGCGCCAATGCGGTCGCCGAGCTTGCCGAGTTTCGGGGCGGCCATCAGCGCGGAAACGCCCGGTACGGCGGCGATTACCCCGCTGATAAACGCGATGTTGCTGGTGTCAGACGAAATCTCGCGGATAAACAGCGTCAGGATCGGGCTGATGGAACCGTTCGCCAGTTGAATCATCATGGTGGTAACGAACAGGCTGACGATGAGCCACGGATAAGGCAGTGTGGTGAATACCGCTTTACCACTCAGCCGGTTGGCTTTGGTCACCGGCACTACGCGTTCTTTGATCAGAAATAATGTGATCAGGAAGCTGATAAACAACATGCCGCTGGTGACGAAAAATACCGTGCGCAGGCCGAGATGGTCAGCCATAAAACCGCCGAGCAGAGGGCCGATAATCACACCAGATACCTGACCGGTAGACAAGGTGCTCAGCGCCCAGCCGCTTTTATCCCGTGGCACCTGCGAGGCGACCAGCGCCATCGCATTGGGTATATACCCGGACGTCAGCCCCATCAGCGTACGCAGAATGAAAAGCTGCCAGACGTTGGTGGCGAAACCCTGCAACATCATGACAATTGCCATACCCAGCGCGGCGCGCAGCAACATCAGCTTGCGGCCTTTACGATCCGCAAGGCTGCCCCACAGCGGCGCCACGATGGCCGAAACCAGAAACGTACCGCTGAACACCAGCCCTGACCACAGGCTCAGCGATTCATGAGATGTGACGCCAAGCTGTTCGATGTAAAGCGGTAAAAAAGGCAGGATCTGACTCATCGCCATGCCGGTGAAAAAACAGCCCAGCCAGACGGAGATTAAATTTACTTTCCAGGTTTCCATGTTGCAGCGAGCGAGCCTTATGGACAGAGGAGTGTGAGAAACGAAGCATAGCAATCAAATCTGTGAAGTGGGACGCAAAAAGTGGGAACCCATTCATCAGATTTATAATTGATTATCCTGTGTCAACATTTGGGATTATCACGACAGATTATGCCGCCGGAAAGCGTCGCCGGAGTCAGCCTCTGTAACCGCCCGTTACAGGCCGGCAGGAGATAAATTCACGCACGGCGGCGTTCTGTGGTAGAATCGACCCAACTGGCGCACTGCAGTTTGTGCCGAATCCTCGTGGTAATGCCTCATTTGCCTCGTCTGATCATCCACTCTTGAAACTGCACCGAACCCCGTTCGGGTTAGAGTGGACTGGAGCTTTTCCTTATATGTCATTTGATTCCCTCGGCTTAAGTGCCGAAATTTTGCGTGCTGTTGAAGAACAGGGCTATCGCGAACCTACGCCTATTCAGCGTCAGGCTATTCCTGTCGTGCTGGAAGGTCGTGACCTGATGGCGAGTGCGCAGACCGGTACCGGTAAAACCGCTGGTTTTACCCTGCCGCTGCTCAATATGCTCAGCCATACCAACGCGCAATTCAAAGGACGTCGCCCGGTTCGTGCGCTGATCCTGACCCCAACCCGTGAGCTGGCGGCGCAGATTGGTGAAAACGTACAGGCTTACAGCAAATACCTGACCCTGCGTTCGCTGGTGGTATTTGGTGGTGTGAGCATCAACCCGCAGATGATGAAACTGCGCGGTGGTGTGGATGTTTTGATCGCAACGCCTGGTCGTTTGCTGGATCTGGAACATCAGCGTGCTGTTGATTTATCTCAGGTTGAAATTTTGGTGCTGGACGAAGCTGACCGCATGCTGGACATGGGCTTCATTCATGACATCCGTCGCGTGCTGGCGAAACTGCCTGCCAGGCGTCAGAACCTGCTGTTCTCCGCGACCTTCTCTGATGAGATTAAAGGTCTGGCGAGCAAGTTGCTGACCAACCCTGCTTCTGTTGAAGTGGCGCGTCGCAACACCGCTTCTGCGCAAATTGAACAAAGCGTTCACTTTGTTGATAAGAAACGTAAAAGAGAATTGCTGTCTCAGATGATCGGCGAAGGCGACTGGAAACAGGTGCTGGTCTTCAACCGTACCAAACATGGCGCAAACCATCTGGCTGAGCAGCTGAATAAAGACGGCATCACTGCCGCCGCTATTCACGGCAACAAAAGTCAGGGCGCGCGTACCCGCGCACTGGCCGATTTCAAAGCCGGTTCTATCCGTGTTCTGGTCGCGACTGACATCGCTGCGCGTGGTCTCGATATCGACCAGCTGCCGCACGTGGTGAACTACGAGCTGCCAAACGTGCCGGAAGATTACGTTCACCGTATCGGCCGTACCGGTCGTGCGGAAGCCACCGGCGAAGCGATTTCTCTGGTGTGCGTTGACGAACACAAACTGCTGCGTGATATCGAGCGCCTGCTGAAACGTGAAATTCCACGCATCGCGCTGGAAGGTTACGAGCCAGACCCGAGCATCAAAGCTGAGCCGATCATTAATGGTCGTCAGGGCAGCGGCGGCGGCGGTCGTGGCGCGCCACGTCAGGGCCAGCGTCCGGGCGCACCGCGCTCTGGTGCTCCACGCTCCGGCGCTCCGCGTCAGGGCGGGAATGGTCAGCGCAGCGGTACCTCAGAAAATCGTGGTTCAGAAAACCGCGGTTCAGCTGAAAATCGTCCGGCACGTTCGCGTCCTGCTCATGCAGGTCAGCGTCGCACCGGCAATGCAGGCAGCGGCAACAAGTAATTGTTATCGCTGTTCTGCAATCAAACCGCCTTCACCGGCGGTTTTTTTTCGTCTGCGATCTACCGGATCCGATTTATCGGATCACATAGGCACAACGCCGCGCGCCCTGCAAAATATGCTCGGTGCGTTGCACATCAGCATCCAGCACTTCGCTGAACACATCGCGTTCTGCCCGGCAAAATCCCTGACAGGTAGCGGCGGCGGCACAAATCGGGCAGTGATTTTCGATAAACAGATAACTGCCATCTTCCTGTAATGTCCAGTCCGCCATATAGCCTTCACGGGTACGGATATCCGTCAGCCTTTGCAATTTTTCTTCCATCGACACCGCCCCGAGCATCGCCTGGTGGTAGTTTTCCTGCGTGATTTTTTCCCGCGAAGTGATCAGCTGATCCAGCGCTGAATCGCCCAGAGAGGTGCGGATCAGCTGCAAAAGTTGTACGGTGAGATCGGCGTGTGCATCGGGGAATCGCGCGTGGCCTGCGGCGGTCAGCTGCCAGTATTGTGACGGGCGGCCGACACCCTGGGAAACGGCTTTGGCTTCCACCAGACCTTCTTTTGCCAGCTTCACGAATTGCTGTCGTGCGGCTTCTCCGGTGGTGCCCAAAAGGTGACCGGCATCACTGGCCTGTAATTCCCCGCGCGTTTTCAGAAGCGTCAGCAGGCGTTCTGCCACACTTTGTCTGACGTCATTTTTATTTTCCAAGTCATTGCTTGACATATTACCTCGGCGGGTTCTAGATTACGTAAAACATATTCCAAGTTATTTCTTGTTTTAATCATACCATAACCACATCACGCTTCAATGTGTGGAAAGCACAAACCAAAGGGATGCAGAGAAATGTCGGGAAGTCAGAACGGTTGGGCGGACTTATTCAGTGCAGAAAACCGCGGGAGCGCCATCACCCTCAGTGCCGGTGTCGCGCTCTACGCCACCAACAGTTACATCGTGATCACCATTTTGCCCTCTGTCGTGCAGGATATCGGCGGGCTGGCGTGGTATGCGTGGAATACCACGCTGTACGTTGTGTGCTCCATTCTTGGCTCGGCACTTTCCGCCCGTCTGATGCGGACCGCCGGACCCCGCGGCAGTTATCTGATGGCGACCGGTATTTTTATCGCCGGTGCCGCGATTTGTACCGCCGCGCCAAATATGCCGGTGTTGCTGCTCGGAAGGGCGCTGCAGGGGCTGGGCGGCGGATTCCTGTTTGCGCTTTCTTACGCGATGATCAATCTGCTGTTTAAAGAATCTCTCTGGCCGCGGGCAATGGCGCTGATTTCTGCCATGTGGGGGATTGCGACGCTGATCGGCCCGGCAGTGGGCGGGATTTTTGCGGAACTGCACGCCTGGCGCTGGGCATTCGGTTTGCTGCTGCCGGTGACGTCTTTGTTCGGGCTGTGGGTGTGGCGGATCTTGCCGAAAGCGCAGCGTGAAAAACAGGCCGATGAGCCGTTACCGCTGATGCAGCTGGCGTTGCTGACCGGTTCGGTGCTGGTGGTTTCTGCGGGAAGTTTGTCGTCCGAAGGCCTGATTAACCTGCTCGGATTCGTGATTGCAGTGGTGATGATGTTAATTCTGCGTCACCGCGAATTTACCGCTGATGTCAGGCTGCTGCCGCGCAATGCATTACGCCGTTCTTCTCCGCTTTACGGGCTGTATCTGGTGATGAGTCTGCTGATTATCGGCCTCGGCTGCGAACTGTTTGTACCTTATATGCTGCAACATTTGCACGGTCAGGCGCCGCTGGCGGCTGGCTATATCACGGCAGCCGCGGCAGCGGGCTGGACATTAAGTGAGGTTGCGAGCTCCGGCTGGACAGGTCGCCGTGCCGACAATGCCATTGTCTGCGGGCCGGTGATACTGGCTGCCGGTTTGCTTTTATTGTTGTTTACCGTACCCGTTGCGTTTGGTCTGCCGTGGCTGAATATCAGTGGTGTGGTTCTCGGGCTGACGCTGGCCGGTTTCGGCATCGGTCTTGGCTGGCCGCATCTGCTGACCCGCGTGCTGCAACAGGCTCCGGAAGACGACCGCGAAAAAGCAGGTGCATCAATAACTGTCGTGCAGTCCTTTGCTTCAGCGCTCGGCGCGGCACTGGCGGGCACTGTCGCTAACTTCGCGGGCGTGAGTCAGGGAGATGCCGGTGCGGCCAGTGCGGCATTCTGGATGTTCCTGCTGTTTGCCATACCGGCGTTCCTGGCTGTGTGGATTGCTTGGCGCTCGGTAAAAGCCCGGCAGGCCAGCGGCAATGCGCCGGAACACCTGAGCCGTGATTTGTCACAAGGGTAATTGCCCGGCGGCGGGCCATGCGGTAATCTTGCGCGTCATTTTTAAAGGTTGAACAACGATGCGCGTATTACTGGCTCCGATGGAAGGTGTGCTTGATCCTCTGGTTCGTGAACTTCTCACTGAAGTGAACGACTACGATTTGTGCATCACTGAGTTTGTGCGTGTGGTCGATCAGCTGCTGCCCGCCAAAGTTTTCCATCGCCTGTGCCCCGAATTAAATCACGACAGCCGTACGCCCTCCGGTACGCGGGTGCGCGTTCAACTGCTCGGACAATATCCGCAATGGCTGGCTGAAAACGCCGCTTTTGCCGTTGAGCTTGGCTCTTACGGAGTAGATCTCAACTGTGGTTGCCCGTCGAAAATGGTCAACGGCAGCGGCGGCGGAGCGACGTTACTCAAAGATCCTGAGTTGATTTATCAGGGTGCGAAAGCCATGCGCGCCGCCGTTCCCGCGCATTTGCCGGTGACCGTCAAAGTGCGTCTTGGCTGGGATTCCCTCGAGCGCAGTTTTGAAATTGCTGATGCAGTGCAGCAGGCCGGTGCCACCGAACTGACCGTTCACGGGCGAACCAAAGAAGACGGTTACAAGCCGGAGCGCATTAACTGGGCCGCGATTGGTGAAATCCGTCAGCGGCTGAGTATTCCGGTGATTGCTAACGGCGAAATCTGGGATTACGAAAGCGGTCAGGCCTGTCTGCAAACCACCGGTTGCGATGCGGTAATGCTGGGGCGTGGTGCGTTGAATATCCCGAACCTCAGCCGCGTGGTGAAGTACAACGAACCGCGTATGCCGTGGCCGGATGTGATGACGCTGTTGCAGAAATACACCCGCCTGGAAAAGCAGGGCGACACCGGTTTGTATCACGTTGCGCGTATCAAACAGTGGCTGAGCTACTTGCGCAAAGAGTACGAAGAAGCGACAGAGTTATTTACTGAAGTGCGCGTGCTGAAGACGTCGAAGGAAATTGCCGAACGCATCAACCGGTGATGCCATGATGTCTTTCCACGGGCAGAGAGACGACAGAATCCGGAGGGACGCTTTTTAAGCGTCCCTTTTTTCATTTCAGGCTAATCTTACGCAAGTGTTCACTTACTCGCCGTTCCACGGTTGGCGGGCGCTGGTGACAGACTTTGTGACAAATAGAATTGAAAAATGCGGGTGCTAAGACTATTCGCGTCACTTATAATTCCGCCCGCTGTTTCGACATAACTCAATGACAACTTTCTAAATACAGAGCAATGCATGTGAAAATCCGTCTTCTGGTTCTGAGCTTATTAGTCTTAAATACAGGCATGTTGTCTGCACCTGCCGCCTTCGCTGCAAAGCAAGAGCAGGCCGTCGCCCCGATTGTTCAAATTGCTTCCGGCAGCGCCATGGTGGTGGATCTTAAAAGCCACGAAGTGATTTATTCCCGAAATCCTGATGAGGTGAGGCCGATTGCCTCCCTGACAAAACTGATGACCGCCATGGTCACGCTGGATGCGAATCTGCCACTCGACGAAGTGATTAACGTCGATATCAGTAATACGCCTGAAATGCGCGGCGTTTTCTCCCGCGTGAAACTCAACAGCGAAATTACCCGTCGCCAGATGATTCAGCTGGCGCTGATGTCTTCGGAAAACCGTGCAGCAGCCAGTCTTGCGGCGCATTATCCCGGCGGTTATTCAGCGTTCATTAAAGCCATGAATACCAAAGCGAAATCGCTGGGAATGACCTATACGCATTATGTGGAACCGACCGGTTTGTCGCCGCACAACGTCTCGACTGCACGCGATTTGACCCGCCTGCTGCTGGCTTCCCAGCGTTATCCGTTGATCGGCCAGCTGAGTACCACAGCGGAAAAAACCGCGGTCTTCAGCCATCCGGCGTATGCCTTGCCATTTCGTAATACCAATCATCTGATCATGAACCCGTCCTGGAATATCCAGCTTACCAAGACCGGTTACACCGATGATGCTGGGCATTGTCTGGCGATGCGCACCACCATAAACGGTAAACCGGTTACTCTGGTCGTGATGGATGCTTTCGGAAAATACACCGCTTTTGCCGACGCCAACCGTCTGCGCACCTGGATGGAAACCGGTAAAACCGTGCCCGTTCCGCAAATTGCGAAGAACTATCGTAAGCAGAAAGAGCAGCAGAAGACGCAGCCATCCGTCGAAGAAGCAGACGACTAAAAATATCCTGCATACTTCGGACCGCAATGGCGTTGGCGACGTTCACTCACCCGAATCACTGACTAATGTCAGCTCATCGGGATTCGTTCGCTTGCCGCCTTATTGCAATCCGAATTATTTTGGATATTTCAGCAATCGCTGATAAATGAAAAAGTCCGGCCATGTGCCGGACTTTTTGTTTGCAGGGAATGAACTGATGATCAGAAAATCAGTTTAAAGACACCTGTGAGGGTCAGCAGGCCGACGATAAAGATGATGGCGATGATCCACAGAATAATTTTCATGTTTTCTCCTTAACATACTTTTCAGTCATCATCGGCCGTCCGGCTAAGCCAATGATATTCCTTATCAGTATAGCTTCTGCCTGCGTTTTTGCTTTTTGCTCGCTGTTTTTTCAGGCCAGCGCCGCGCGTAAGCCACATTCGGGGCTGGTGAGCGGTTTGCCCATTTGTGTCAGCTGC
Organism: Metardaris cosinga cedra; assembly: GCA_018251075.1. NCBI lineage: Eukaryota > Metazoa > Arthropoda > Insecta > Lepidoptera > Hesperiidae > Metardaris > Metardaris cosinga. The sequence goes on along the minus strand of DWRE01000017.1, from coordinate 47,416 downwards.
GCCGCGCCGGTCATTGATGCCTGTGCCAGCACCACACAGACCGCACCTTTCATATATTGCGCATCAGCCGCTGCCGCGATGGCCTGTAAGTATCCCGCCAGATCACCCTGCTTAAACTTTTCCCATGCGCCCGTTACCAGACGGATTTCAAGCTGTGCCTGCGGATGCTTTTCCACCTGTGCGAATAACTCTCGCGTCGGCTCAAGGGTCGTTTCGACTGCACACAGCACGACCACATTACCCGCCGTTTTCATGGCCTGTTGCGCCAGCGCCTGATCGACTCGCAAAACCGGCACCGTGGCTGTTTCGCTGGCAAGCGTTGCGGCTGAACCCAGCGTCGAGCAAGTCAGTAAAACGCGGTCGGCATTTTCACTCAATGCCAGCAACACATCGGCAGTTTGCTGACGAATATCCTTAGTCAGTCCGCCCGCATTTTCGGCAGCGGCGAGTAAATCAGGCCGGGAGACATGGAGAAACTGATGCTGCTCCAGCCCGAGTTCCTGTGCTGCGTTTTCGAATACCGCAATATTGCTGTCCGCCGTGTGTAAACAGGTGATGCGCATCTCATTCTCCTGATAAATTCCAGCCTCTACGTTAATGATTTTTTAGACGTTGTGCAGGCTTATTCGCCTGTAAAAATTTGTTAGTTAGTGTACTAACTCACTACCAAATAAATAATACCTTGATTTAAAACAAATAAAGTATGTACCAGTTGGTACAAAATATCTTACTTTCGCCTAACATCTTCGTATAATCTCCGTCACAAAATAAAAGCCCACCGCAGATGTGGGTACTTCCCCGTCAGACCCCGCTAAAAGGAGTTTTATCGTGAAACGCAGACATTTTCTGACCTCAATGGCGGTGCTGTTATTCAGCACTGCGCTGAAGGTTAAAGCCAAAATTTTCTCCGGTGGTATGCCGTGGATTATCCATTCGGTTCGTCCGCCAAAACCGGTGGTCGCCGGTGAATGGACATTTTTCACGCCCGAAGAAGTCAGCCTGGTGGAAATCCTGGCCGACCGTATCATTCCGGCAGATGAACTCAGTATCGGCGGCAAAGAGGCCGGTTGCGCGGTGTTTCTGGATCGTCAGCTGAGCGGCGATTTCGGTAAAGCGGTAACCACCTATCGTCTCGGACCGGTTATTCAGGACGGGTTGCCACAGGCCGGACCGCAATATAAAGACACGCCAGCCGAACGTTACAAACTGGGGCTGATGGCGCTGAATAACGTCGCGAAATCGCGCAATGGCGGGAAAAACTTTACCGAGCTTTCCGGCGAACAACAGGACGATTTACTGCGTCGCGTGGAATCCGGCGAAATTCCGCTGGCGGGCGTCAATGGCCAGCTGTTCTTCAACATGTTAGTGCAGAACATGCGTGAGGGATTCTTCTCCGACCCGTTATATGGCGGCAACAAAGATATGGCGGGCTGGAAAATGCTCGGTTTCCCTGGTGCACGTTATGACTTCCGGGATGTCATCGACCGCCGTGGCGAAGACTTACATATCGAACCGGTCAGCATGCTGTCCCAATACGAAAAATCATAAAAACCGCCCACGAACGGTCATTGATTGAATTGATTTTGCAGGAGTAAATGTCGTATGAGTAATAAACGTGAAAAGGTCGATGCGGTCATCGTCGGCCTGGGTTGGGCAGGTTCGCTGATGGCGAATGAGTTGACGCTGGCAGGACTGAATGTGGTGGCAATTGAGCGCGGTTCATGGCGCGACACCAGCAACGATTTCCCGACCACTATTGATACCGATGAGCTGCGCTTTGTCAGCCGCCGCGCGATCATGCAGCCGACGGCGGTGGAAACCCTGACATTCCGTAATAACCCGATCCAGCAAGCGTTACCGCTGCGTGAATTTAATACCTACCAGTTTGGTATGAATGTCGGCGGTGCGGGTACGCACTGGAATGGCATGACCTGGCGCTTCCTGCCGTACGATTTCCAGAGCTACAGCCAGACAGTAGAACGTTACGGTAAGAACAAATTTCTTGAAGGCATGCAGGTGCAGGATTGGGGCGTGACCTATGATGACGTCGAACCTTTCTACGACAAATTCGAACGCTACGCGGGTACTTCCGGGAAAGCTGGCAACATTAAGGGTGAAAAAATTGAAGGCGGGAATGTCTTCGAAGGGCCGCGCAGCCGCGATTATCCGCTGCCGCCGCTCAAACGCACCCAGCTGTCGATGATCTTTGATAAAGCCACCCGCGAGATGGGCTATCACCCGTTTGCCGTGCCTGCGGGTAACACGTCTGATGCTTATACCAATCCGCTGGGTATTAACATGGCGCCGTGCACTTATTGCGGTTACTGCGAATTCTTCGGCTGCGGCAACTGGTCAAAAAGCAGTCCGAATGCCTGTATCTTACCAGCCGTCATGCAGCGCCCCAATTTCACGGTAATCACCGAATCTGAAGTGTTGCGCGTGAACAAAGCCGCCGACGGCAAAACCGCTACCGGTGTGACTTTTATCGGCAGCGACGGCGTAGTGTGGGAACAACCCGCGGACATCGTGGTGATTTCTGCTTACCAGATGGACAACGTGCGCCTGATGCTGCTTTCCGGCATCGGTAAACCCTACGACCATAAAACCGGCGAAGGCGTTGTAGGCCGCAACTATGCTTATCAGACCGTTTCCGGTGCAGGTTTCTTCTTTGAAGATGAAATGATGAATCCGTTTATCGGTGCCGGTGCGCTGTCGCAGGCGATTGACGATTTCAACGGCGACAACTTCGATCATACCCACCACGATTTTATCGGCGGCGGTGTGGCGCTGGTGCATTCCACCAACGGACGTCCGATTGGCTATTCCAATAACGTGCCGCCGGGCACTCCGCGCTGGGGCGCTGACTGGAAGAAAGCCGTCAAACACAGCTATCAGAACTACAACAACGTCTATTGCATGGGCAACAGCTATCCGCACCGCGATGTGTTCCTCGATTTAGATCCGGAATATAAAGACCGCCACGGCCAGCCGCTGCTGCGCGTGACCTTTGACTGGATCGAAAACGACAAACGCTCAGCGAAATTTATGGCCGACCGCTCGGTTGAGATAGCGCACGCGATGGGCGCAAAGACCGTCGTGCGTCAGGAACCGACCACCAAACCGTTCTCACCGATGGATAACCTTTCCTCGCATACCACCGGTGGCGCCTGCATGGGCGACGATCCGAAAACCAGCGCGGTAAACCGCTATCTGCAAAGCTGGGATGTGCATAACGTCTTTGTCTGCGGCGCTTCAGCCTTTGCTAATAATGGCGGATATAACCCGACCGGTACCGTGGGTGCGCTGACCTTATGGGCAGCAGAAGCCATCAAAACCCAGTATCTGAAATCTCCTGGTCCGCTGGTGAGGGTTTAAGCATGAGCGTGAAAAAGACATTAGCAATTATCGCGGGCGTGGTTGTCATCGGCGGGCTGGGTTTTGTCGGTTTTAAAACCTGGCACAACGCCAGCCAGTCAGGTGATTTTCAGGCTCCGGCTGCGGCAGCCATGACCGGCAAAACTGCCATTGAGCGCGGCAAATATCTGGCACTGGCAGGGGACTGTGTGGCCTGTCATACCGCGCCCGGCGGCGGTAAACCTTTTGCGGGCGGCTACGGGCTGAACACGCCGTTCGGCACGATTTACGCCACTAACATTACGCCTGATAAAGAAACGGGCATTGGCGGATGGACCGATCAGCAGTTCATTAATGCGGTGCGCAACGGCAAAGGGATCAACGGTGAGAATCTGTATCCGGCGATGCCTTACAACGTTTACGCGAAGGTCAGCGATCAGGACCTTAAAGACATCAAAGCGTATCTGAATACCGTGCCTGCCGTGCATTATGACGGCCCGAAAACGGATTTGCCGTTCCCGTATAACATCCGTCTGATGATGTTCGGCTGGAACCTGTTGTTCCTGGATACGGCACCGTTCAAAGCCGATCCGTCGCAGTCGGCAGAATGGAATCGCGGCGCGTATCTGGTGGAAGGGCTGGGGCACTGTACATCGTGCCATACCGCTAAAAACCCTCTGGGCGGTGATAATTTTGGCGTGCATCTGCAGGGCGGAGAATTGCAGGGCTGGTTCGCGCCGGAAATCACCGGCAATACCCGTCAGGGCATTGGCGACTGGAGCAATGACGAAGTGGTGCAGTACCTGAAAACAGGGGCTAACTCGCGTACCGTGGCTGCCGGTCCGATGGCGGAAGCGGTCACGAATTCGCTGCAGCATTTGTCGGATTCAGATCTGCATGCCATCGCGGTTTACCTGAAAAGCTTGCCGGGCAGCAAAGATAATTCCGCGCCTTTAGCCGCTAATTCCGCGATGGCCAACGGCAAAGAACTCTACGCCGATAACTGCGCGGCATGCCATCAGAATTCCGGTGAAGGGGTACGCAACATGATCCCTGCCCTGAAGGGTAATAACGGCGTTCAGGCCACCCGGCCGACCAACATTCTGCACGTGCTGATGAACGGCGGGCAGGGGGCGGCCACGGCAAGCAATCCGACCAGCGCGGACATGCCTGAGTTCGGCTGGAAACTGACCGATCAGCAGATGGCGGATGTCAGTACGTATATCCGTAACGCATGGGGAAATCAGGCGCCGGCAGTTAGCAAAGACGACGTGGCAAAAGCGCGTAAATCTCAGCAGGGTGCTGCCGCATTGCGTAATCCAGAACAGCAGTAAACGCAAGCTAACGTAAGTAATAAAGTTTAAAGAGCCTCGTAAGAGGCTCTTTTTGTTGGTTTTTATTCATCATCTAAATGTAAGATTTCGAAGCATAGATACATAAGCAGTGGCATGTGAAACGAGAAGTAAATTGATTTGATATGGTTATTTATACAGCGCAAAATCCCCCCAGATTAAGAGTTTCTAAACAGGGAAAGCTCATAAGCTCATGTGAGGGACAACAGCCATGTTTCAGCTCAGCACAATGGATATTTCGCCCGTCAATCCGATGCTCTACTTTCCCGGTGCCTCTGCCTGGCCGGAAGAATACAAAGGAAAATTGCTCATGGAAAAGCTCATGCAAAATCAGATCAATAATATCGAAAAACAAGGGATCAAAAACGGTGAGGAAATTGCCGGACTGAATCTTCGTGTAGGGAAGGTGGAACAACAGGTCAGTCAACTGACGGAAGTGGTCACCGACACTAATCTGCGGGTCGGCAAACTGGAGTATCAGATGGTCACGCTCACTGAAGCGGTAACAGATATCGGTGTGCGTGTAGGAAAAACTGAACAGAACATCTCCCGCATCGACGGGCATCTTCTTAGGATTGACGATCGACTGGTGCATATCGACAAACGGTTTGAACAAGTCGATAAACGGTTTGAACAAATCGACAAACGGTTTGAACAGGTGGATGCGCGCTTTGTAAAGATTGAAGCCTCATTAAGCGCCATGCAGAAGATGTTTTATGACCTTATGATCCAACAGACACGCTGGATTATTAGCATGATGCTGGTACTGGTAGGTGCAACTTTTACAGCCGCTCGCTTTATCCATTAAGTGGGGCCTGCTGCGGTCAAACGCTGATTACGATAAGTTGAGCGCAGCAGCAAAACTGGCAATAACGGCTATAATATAGACAGGTCGCCACCTTCCTTGTGCCCTTGTGTGACGGGCATTTCCGAAGGTCTATCACTGCACGCCGCTGGCGGCTTTCGGCGTACAAGGGGGTGTTTCATGGCAAATCATGTCTGGGGACTGTTATCCCATCCTGGTCCCGAACTGCAGCAAATCCAGCGTGAGCGGGAAACCGTTTCACATGTGTATTCCCACCATGTTCTTTTGATGGCGTTGATCCCGGTTGTCTGTTCGTTTATCGGTACAACACAGTTGGGCTGGAATTTCGGTGACGGTCAGACGCTGATGGTTTCCATGTTCACCGCGTCGTATATCGCCGTTATCTTCTATGTCCTGATGCTCGCCGCTGTCGCACTCATGGGGCGCATAATCTACTGGATGGCACGTCGTTATGACAGCCGCCCGACACTCAACAGCTGTATCGTGTTTGCCGGTTATGTTGCCACGCCGATGTTCCTGAGTGGTCTTGTTGCGCTTTATCCGATGGTCTGGTTATGCCTGTTCGTCGGCATCATCGGGCTGTGTTATAGCGGATATCTGTTGTATCTCGGCATTCCTAACTTCCTGAATATCGACCGTCGCGAAGGGTTCCTGTTCTCCAGTTCAACGCTGGCAATGGGCGTTCTGGTATTAGAGTTACTTCTGGCTCTGACGGTGATTATGTGGGGTTACGGAACACAGTTATTTTAACGTAATGGCTATCTTACTTGCCATTTTGCCCCCGGGCAGTGCTCGGCTTCCTCACGTACTTTATGATGTACGCTGCGGAGCCTCCGCGCTGTCCGGGAACAAACTGCCTGCGCCGACTACGCCATTTGCCTTTTGAAGGACATTATTCCTGCCAGTTTTTCATCTTACTGGTTTTTCCGATCCCCGGATTGAAGCTGTTGGTCGGGTCGGCCTGCCGGTAGAACTCTTTCAGATGCGGTTTTGCCAGATACAGATGTCCGACGTTATGCTCTGCCGGATATTCCGCGCCTTTGGCGTCGAGCAATTCAAGCATCCGGTGTTTCAGTGCCTTGCTGTTCGCGCCTTTTTTGACGATGTAATCCTGATGGAAAACGTGGCACATGAAATGGCCGTAATACAGTTTTGCCACCAGCTGATTGTCGATATCTTCCGGCAATGTTTCGAACCAGTCGCGGTCATTACGGCGCAGTGCAATATCCAGCGCCAGAATATCCTCCACTTCTTTTTCATGTACCGCGTGATAACGCACCGCAGCACCTGCAGCGGCGAAACGGTGCAGGAAAGCTTTTTTGCCTTCGTCAGCCGAGCAGATAAAGAAATCACCCTGACCATCACTGAAGAAACGCGTCAGAAATGTACGTGCCTCATTAATTCCAGGGCCGGACATTTTTAGCAGTAAGTGATGTTCAAACCGGTCACGGTACTGCTTCATGCGAAGTGGAAGGTGATTCGGCAGGGCTTTGCTCAGGCATTGCATTACGCGGTCGCTGAAGTTTTTCGGCAGGAAAGGGACTTTACTGGCATGCGCATCGAATTTCCCTTTCGCGGTAAACATGTCCGGCATTTTGTCGGTGCCAAGCTTATCGATCATCATGAACGTGTCTTTGCCGTAGACTTCGGTGATATCGAAAATATCGCGATGCATGTATTCACCGGCCACCGGCAGGTTCGCAAAATCACGCAGGATCTGACGGCGTAATTCGGTCAGCACTGCCGTGTCATTGGTGCCGATATAAAATACCTGCTGCTGAGTTTCAGCCGGAAAAGTATCCAGACGCACGGCGAACACGGCCAGTTTTCCTGCACAACCCGAGGCTTCAAACAGACGCCGCTCATCGGCATTAAAACGCGATGGCGTATCAGCGTCCACTTCACGCACCCGCGCAGAATAATCATGGTCAGATGCCAGACGCTGATCGTGCAGTATGTCACTTTCCAGATAATCAGCTTTTTCCAGACGCGTCAGTATTTCTTCCGGCGTTTCGCCAAGATTAATACCCAAATGGTTAATCAGGCGTAATTCACCCTGTGCGTCGATCTGCGCATAAAGCGCCATTTCGGTATAGGCCGGACCGCGTTTCACCAGCGATCCACCTGAGTTGTTGCAAATCCCACCGACCACCGATGCACCGATGCACGACGAGCCAATTACCGAATGCGGTTCACGGTTATAAGGTTTGAGGATTTTTTCCAGCTTATAAAGGGTGCTGCCGGGGAAGCCAATCACCTGATGACCGCCGTCGAGCAACTGAATTTGATCAAGTTTGAGGGTACTGAAAATGACGATATCGCGGTCATAATCATCACCGCTGGGCGTTGAGCCTTCGGTCAGCCCGGTATTAGCGGCCTGCATAATGACAATCTTATCGGCGGCGATACAGGCTTTAAGCAACTGCCATTGTTGCAGCAGCGTTTGCGGAAATACCACGGCCAGCGCTTTGCCGCCACCTGAACGAAATCCTTTGCGGTAGCGCTCAGTGTTGCTGTCTCCGGTCAGAACATGACGGCTGCCAGCAATCTCTTTGAGCGTGGCGATGAGTGACTGATTATCCATTTCATCTTCCTTTTTAAATGCGTTGCCATCTAATCATAGACTTAAATGATACTTATTAAGTTAAACCCCATTCGGGATATCCGTTAGGTAATTTCACTTAATCTGTTGCATTTTTGTCATGTGCTGTCCATTAAATCGTCATTGATGTGTCATATAACTCGCGCTTAATGAACGCCAGATTATGAAAGCAACCGAGAGACAGCATCATGGCGCAAGCTCAACTTAAGCTGGCACAGGCTGAATACCCTCAGGCCGGGCCACAGCATTTGAACAAAGTTCTGGACGTGAAAGGCCTGGTGAAATCTTATAAATCAGGTCAGCGCGTCCTGAATGACATCAATTTTGATCTGCACGCGGGTGAGTTCGTGGCGGTGATTGGCCGGTCCGGCGCAGGTAAATCCACTCTGTTACACGTACTCAACGGTACCATTCCGCTTACCGATGGTAGCGTAGTGTGTCATTACGAAAATGGTGAACAACAGCAACTGGCCGGGCTGACCGGTAAAGCGTTGCGTCGCTGGCGCTCGGGTTGCGGGATGATTTTCCAGGATTTTTGTCTGGTTCCTCGCCTGGATGTGCTGACTAACGTGTTGCTGGGCTGTCTGAGCCATACCTCAACATTCAAATCTTTCTTTAACCAGTTTGACGACGAAGACCGTGCCCGCGCGATTTCTCTGCTCGAGTGGCTGCATATGTTGCCGCATGCGTTGCAGCGCGCTGAAAATCTCTCCGGTGGTCAGATGCAACGTGTGGCGATTTGTCGCGCACTGATGCAGAACCCGAAAATTCTGCTGGCCGATGAGCCTGTTGCGTCGCTGGATCCGAAAAATACGCTGCGCATCATGAATGCGCTGAAAAAAGTCAGTGAAGAAAATATTGCCGTGATGGTCAACCTGCACTCGGTCGAGCTGGTGAAAGATTATTGCACCCGCGTTATCGGTATCGCCAAAGGGCAAATTATTTTCGACGGTCATCCGGATCAGTTAACTGACGGTATTTTGCAACAGTTATATGGTGAAGAACACGAAGCCATAAACAGTTAAACAACAACGTTATTTATTTTGCAGTACTTATTTCTACTTTCTCTCAATCTACACAAGGTCATCATTACATGAAGAAGTTATTACGTCTGGCAGTTTTCGTAGCAGGTTCTTTTACCGCGATGCACAGCATGGCAGAAGATGCGCCTAAAGAATTGAATTTGGGTATTCTGGGCGGCCAGAATGCGACTCAGCAAATCGGTGATAATCAGTGTGTAAAAGATTTCTTCGATAAAGAATTAAACGTGGATACCAAACTGCGTAATTCCTCTGATTACTCAGGTGTTATTCAGGGGTTATTAGGTAAGAAAGTAGACATGGTATTAAGCATGTCGCCATCGTCTTTCGCCTCAGTTTATATTAATAACCCGAAAGCCGTAGATCTGGTCGGTATTGTTATCGACGATACCGATAAATCCCGGGGTTATCACTCGGTGGTTGTGGTGAAAGCCGACAGCCCGTACCAGAAATTGTCTGACCTGAAAGGTAAATCATTCGGCTTCGCGGACCCGGATTCCACGTCCGGCTATCTGATCCCGAACGAGACTTTCAAGAAAGAATTTGGTGGCACGACAGACAACAAGTACAACAACTTCTTCTCCAGTGTCACCTTCTCCGGCGGCCATGAGCAGGATATTCTTGGCGTGCTGAACGGTCAGTTTGAAGGCGCAGTGACCTGGGCATCGATGATTGGCGACCGTGAAACCGGTTATACCTCCGGCGCATTCAACCGTATGATCCGCATGGACCATCCGGATCTGATGAAGAAAATTCGTATCATTTGGGAATCTCCGCTGATCCCTAACGGCCCGATCTTAGTGCGAAGCGATCTGCCACCGGCGTTCAAGGCTAAACTGGTTTCTGCCATCAAGAAACTGGATAAAGAAGACCACGCCTGCTTCGTGAAAGCCGTCGGCGGTAAACAACATATCGGCGAAACGTCCCTGGCTGAATATCAGCAGATTATTGATATGAAGCGTGAGCTGACTAAAGGCGGTCGCTAACCCGTAACTCCCTCCCCTGCGAAGGGGAGGGTTGGGGTGGGGTATTAATGGCAACTCAGGAAGCGAAAGCTTTTACCATTATTGTTTTTTTAATACCCCCTCCTGACCTCCCCCTTCGCAGGGGGAAGAATAATGATTATCGCAAATCGGAAATATTATTTTGAACAAAGACTTCAATCGTTATTACCAGCAGATCCGGGGAAAACAAAAGCGTGAGGCGCTGATCTGGTCAGGGCTGATGCTGTTGTTATATCTGTGGTCAGGCAATGTTTCCGAACTTAATTTAAAAACGATTATTGTCTCCGCGCCGAGCTTCTTTGATTATATTGGTCAGACGGTGCCGGTATTACACTGGTCATTGTTATTTTCTGACGGTCATACAGAAGGTTCACTGGCGTATTGGGGATATCGTCTTAATATTCAGTTGCCACTGATCTGGGAAACTATTCAGCTGGCGTTATCCTCGACGATATTATCGACCGCGCTGGCGGTTATTCTGGCGTTTCTCGCCGCGGGTAATACGGATTCGCCAAAATGGGTGAAATTCAGTATCCGCACTTTTGTGGCTTTCCTGCGTACCATGCCGGAGCTGGCGTGGGCGGTGATGTGCGTCATGGCCTTTGGCGTCGGCGCTATTCCGGGCTTTATCGCGCTGACTTTACACACCGTCGGCAGTCTGACCAAACTCTTCTACGAATCCATTGAAACCGCATCGGACAAACCGGTGCGCGGTCTGCGAGCCTGCGGAGCGGGACGCTTGCAGCGTATGCGCTTTGCTATGTGGCCGCAGGTTAAACCTATCTTTCTGTCGTACAGTTTTATGCGCCTCGAAATCAACTTCCGTCAGTCTACAATCCTCGGTTTAGTCGGGGCGGGGGGCATCGGGCAGGAACTGATGACGTCAATCAAACTGGACCGTTATGACCAGGTCAGTATGACCTTACTACTGATCATTCTGGTGGTGTCGGCGATGGATTTTCTATCCGGTAAATTGCGCAAACGCGTCGTGGAGGGCACTTTCTGATGTTAACTGATGCGCTTGAACCTCATGTTGTCAGCAGCCTGAAGCAGCAGCACGGACATTTGTTTGCCGCACAGCGCCGCTATCTGCGTTACCTCGCGATACTGGCTGTCGTCATTGCGTTGTACTACGTCTATTTCTTCAGTTATTTCGGTATTCCGTGGAGCGAAGTGGTGCGCGGCACCCGTGAAGTCGGACGATATTTCCTGCGCATGTTCGTCTGGCATAACGTTTCCGAATGGCCTTTTAAGTATTATTTCACGCAGATTGCGATCACGCTGGCGATCGTTTTTGCGGGCACAATCACTGCGTCTTTCCTTGCTCTGCCACTGTCCTTTCTGGCGGCGCGCAATGTAATGTCTACGCCGCTACTCAGACCGGTTTCCATGATTATTCGCCGACTTCTGGATGTGCTGCGCGGGTTGGATATGGCGATCTGGGGACTTATTTTTGTCCGAGCTGTCGGCATGGGGCCACTGGCCGGCGTGCTGGCGATTGTGATGCAGGATTTAGGCTTACTCGGCAAACTGTACGCCGAAGGACACGAAGCCGTGGAACGCTCGCCGAGCCGCGGTTTACGGGCATTGGGAGCTTCACCGTTGCAAACGCACCGTTTTGGCATTTTCACGCAATCTTTCCCGACATTCCTCGCGCTGTCGCTGTATCAGATTGAATCTAATACCCGTTCTGCCGCGGTTCTCGGTTTTGTCGGCGCGGGTGGGATCGGTCTGGTGTATGCGGAAAATATGCGTTTATGGAACTGGGATGTGGTGATGTTTATCACATTGATTCTGGTCGCCATTGTCATGACTATGGATAAGATCTCCGCCATGTTGCGCGCCAAATATATTCACGGTGAAGAGATTGATTTGTTTGAGCCGGAAGAGCGAAAAATGAAGCCGCCGGTGGAGCTTTACCGTCCTTAATTTATTATCCCGGCAAACAAAACGCATTAAAAAGGCGGCATCCGCAGGGAGGCCGCCTTTTGCTCTCTTATTTATTAGCGAAGGGTTACTCGTCGAAATACCAGTAACCCTGATTCACCAGATCCGTTAACAGGACAACAAATTCAGGATCCTGCAACGCATTGCCTAGCTCTTTCTGACTGATCAGAGTGAACCGGCACAGCGCATCGGCGGCTTCGTGCTGAGCAGTTTCCAGTGGTTCGCTGTTCACAAAGAAACGTTCACCGACATTCAGTACGCGCAGCCCGCTTAAACGGGTCAGGCTATCGCCCTGCATCAGCGCATCCACAATTTCCTGCGCTTCATAAGGCGGCTCCGCCGGGGCGATATCCAGCTCGTGGCGCGGCGTGGTGGCGAAACGACCAAACCACTGTTTGAAATCTTCCGGCTGACTGAGCATTTCAACCATCATCTGGCGCACACGTTCAAGCTCATACTCTTCCACTTTCCCGACATGTTCACGCAGCGTCAAATCCGGATCGCTGTAATGATTGCCGCCCAGATCGTTTTCCAGCGCATAGTCAGCAAAGCTGCTGATGAAATCCCGCGAGTTAGGACCGCGGAAACCGACTGAATAGTTGAGAGCGGTTTCATGGGTGAAACCGTCATGCGGGAAGCCCGGCGGAATGTACAGAATATCGCCAGGTTCGAGATCTTCATCAATGATTGGCGTGAAGGGATCGACATGCAGTAACGCCGGATGCGGACAGAACTGACGCATCGGCAACGCATCGCCTACACGCCAGCGACGGCTGCCCATACCCTGAATGATAAAGACGTCGTACTGGTCGATATGCGGGCCGACACCGCCGCCGGGCACGGAATAGGAAATCATCAGGTCATCTAAACGCCAGTCCGGCAATACGCGGAAAGGTTTCACCAGTTCAGCGGCGGGCAGATGCCAGTGATTCACGGCCTGCGCCAGTAATGACCAGCCGGTTTCACCCAACCCGTCAAAATGTTCGAAAGGCCCGTTGCTTGCCTGCCATTCCCCATTTTTATGGCTCACCAGACGGCTGTCCACTTCCGGCTCCATCGCTAAACCGGCTAACTCATCAGGGGAGATCGGATCGACAAAATTAGAGAACGCTTTTTTAATAACAACAGGTCGTTTTTGCCAGTATTTTTCTAAAAATTCCGGCCAGTCCAGATTGAGTTCATAAGCCATGTGATTTACCAGTGGGAAGACAAACGAGCCTGATTATAGAGAGGCGGTGCTTGAGCGCGCTTTGTCGTGGGTCAAGGCTTGGTAAATGAGGGAGAAACGAGAAGTGCGGAGAGAGGAAAAATCCCCCTTCGCAGGGGGAGAAAAAGCATCAGGACTTAGCGGCCAGCACCACCAGTTTCTGGTTCACAAACTCTTTGATACCTAAATCAGACAATTCGCGACCAAAACCGGAGCGTTTCACACCGCCGAAAGGCAGTTCGGCGGCGGTATCTGTCGGTGAGTTGACGTACACCATTCCGGTTTCAATCTGACTAGCCAGCTTACGGGCGCGGTTCATATCTGAGGTAAACACTGAACCGCCAAGGCCGTAATGAGAGTCGTTAGCGAGTTTCACCAGCTCTTCATCATTTTTGACCACGTACACCTGCGCGACCGGGCCAAAGAACTCTTCGAAGTACGCCGGATTATCACGTGTAATGTGCGTCAGTATGGTCGGCTCAAAGAAATTCCCCGGATTATCACTGACTTTCTTGCCGCCAAAGTGGAGTTTCGCACCGTGCTTCACGGCGTCATCTACCTGTTTGCTCAGCGTTTTCACCGCATCGGCAGAAGACAACGGCCCCAGCGTGGTGGATTTATCCAGCGGGTCACCCATTTTCAACGCTTTAAAGTGTTCGGTGAACTTTTTCAGGAATTCATCGGCGACTTTCTCGTGAATAATGAAACGCTTGGCGGCGGTACAGACCTGACCGGCATTCGATACGCGTGCCTGAGCACCTGCTTTGGCAGCTTTATCGATATCGGCATCATCAAGTACGGCAAACACGTCGTTACCGCCCAGCTCCAGAGTCGATTTCTTCAGCTTACCGGCGGCGCGTGCAGCCACGATGGCACCTGCTTTTTCCGAACCTGTCAGCGCAACGCCCTGAACACGGTCGTCATCGATAATGGAGGCCACCTGATCCTGTGAAATAAACAGATTGGTATAGGCACCTTTTGGCGCACCTGCTTCGGCAACCAGTTTCTCAAAGGTTTCTGCACAATGAGGAACGATACTGGCGTGTTTGACGATTACGCTGTTACCGGAAGCCAGGTTTGGCGCCAGCACGCGCATCAGCTGATAGAACGGGAAGTTCCACGGCTCAACGGCCATGATCACACCAATCGGATGGTGCTCCACCCAGGCTTCACCGAGATCGGATTTATACGGCACAGGTTTGAGAAATTCCTCCGCTTTTTCAGCATAGAATTTCGCAATATCGGCGCAAGTCTGCACTTCGCCACGGCTCTGACCGATGAGTTTCCCCATCTCCGTACTGACCACTTCTGCCAGTTCATCGACACGGGAAGCCATCAGTTCTGAAAGTTTATGCAGCACTTTAACGCGTTGCTTAATACCGCCTTGCGCCCAGTCAGACTTATACAGGGCATGTGCCGTGGAAAGCGCTTCCTCAACCTGTTTGTCATTATGGGTCTGATATTCTTTGATGAGTTTGTTATTGAACGGATTTATCGTTTGATATGGCATGTGTTGCTCCTTGTTTTGTGGCGTGTCGTCGAAAACAACGGCACGTTGGAATTGAGGTGCGTCCGCCTTACTGCGTTCTTTCTCAACAGAACATTAAGCATAGACGAAAAAACGTGACCTCTGTCCCACAGACACCTCATGCAACACAACCGTTTCGCGTGCTCAGCCCCTATTTTCAAAGGCCCCGCCATACGCGGGCTGTAGCCTGTCTCTAAGAACAATCGGCTTTACGTAACTTTGCGGCGTGCTGTTAATGAATTGTTTTCAGCAAGCGATTGATAAATTTAACGCTCACTTTTATGCTGGCTTTCCTTCAAATTCCCGACATTGAGAAACTCATGAAGCTTGATGCGATTCCGTTTTGCACAACTGACTGGAGCGACGTAACGCCCACACAACATCCCGGCGATACCGGTATGGCGCTGTGGCGTACGCAAAAATTTGGCGATATCCGGGTGCGTATTGTTGAATATTCAGCAGGTTATGAAGCAGATCACTGGTGCAGTAAAGGCCACGTGTTGTTCTGTCTGGAAGGTGAACTTCATACCCGTCTGGAAGATGGGCGCAAATTTACGCTGTCGCCGGGCATGAGTTATCAGGTGGCGGATAATGCCGAAGCGCATCGTTCCTCCACGCCGGTGGGCGCGAAGCTGTTTGTAGTCGACTAGTCGTTTGTTGTTTATAAGAAAATTCGCCGCCAGCCACGCGCTGGCGACTAGGAGCACCAGGTGAGTAAATTACGGGTTGGTATCATTTTTGGTGGTAAATCGGCAGAGCACGAAGTGTCATTGCAGTCGGCAAAAAACATCGTGGATGCCATTGATAAGCAACGTTTTGATGTGACATTACTCGGTATCGATAAGAAAGGGGAATGGCATATCAATGATGCCAGCAATTATCTGATCAATGCTGAGAACCCTTCGCTGATTGCCCTGAACCGCTCGAATAATCAGGTCGCGCTGATCCCGGGTCAAACGGAAAATCAGTTAATCGAAACGCACAGCGCCAGCGCACTTTCACAGGTCGATGTGATTTTCCCGATTGTTCACGGCACCCTGGGCGAAGATGGTTCGTTGCAGGGATTGCTGCGTATGGCAAATATCGCTTTCGTGGGCTCGGGTGTGTTGGGTTCAGCGGTCAGCATGGATAAAGACGTCACCAAACGTTTGTTGCGTGATGCCGGTTTATCCGTCGCTCCGTTTGTCTGCCTGACCCGCACGAACCGCCAGAAACATACGTTTGCCGCAGTATCACAACAACTCGGCCTGCCGCTGTTTATCAAGCCTGCCAATCAGGGCTCATCCGTCGGCGTCAGCAAAGTCAGCGATGAAGCGGGATATCAGCGCGCGCTGGAAGAAGCGTTCAGTTTCGACCATAAAGTGCTGATCGAATCCGCCATTAAAGGCCGCGAAATCGAATGCGCGGTGCTGGGCAATGATTATCCGCAGGCAAGCGTCTGCGGAGAAGTTATCCTGCACGATGAGTTTTATTCCTACGATACCAAATACATCAATGAATCCGGCGCTTCTGTTGCTGTTCCGGCGGACCTACCGCAGGAAACTCACGACAGGATACGCGCTATCGCTTTACAGGCATTTCAGGTGCTGGAGTGCCGGGGTATGGCGCGCGTAGATGTATTTCTGACTGAACAGGGCGAAGTCATCATCAATGAAATCAACACACTGCCGGGGTTCACTAATATCAGCATGTATCCGAAACTCTGGGCAGCCAGTGGTTTAGGTTACAGCGATTTGATCACCCGCCTGATCGAACTGGCGCTGGAGCAACATCAGCAGGACAACCAGCTGAAAAGCTCGGCTAACTGACCGTCTGGTTTCAGGGCAATACGAAGACGGCAGGGAGAGATCCCTGCCTTTTCTATTTTGTGATAGTGATTATTCGACCACCAGTTTCACCTGTTTGCCAGCCAGACTCAGCATCAGAATCAGAGCATCCAGCGTAAATTTATCGGTTTTTTTATTCACTACGTCGGAAACCCGCGGGCGTGAAACCTGGAGCACTTTAGCTGCATCACCTTGACGCATATTTTGCAGTGCTATCCAGTTGCCAATTTCAGTCATCAGTTGTTCTTTCAGGGCAATGGTCTGTGCGATTTTAGCTTGCGAATCCGCATGTAGATGTTGCGCTTGTTCTTCGCAAAATCCTAAATCGGCAAAGACATTACCGCCAGCAGGCGTGATATGGCGCGAAGCAACATCAATGTTCTCTTTCATTTTGTCTCCTTTCACGTTCTCTGACGATCTCAGCGTACCGTGTTTTTATGATGGCAATATCGGTCTGACTGGTTTGCTGAGTCTTTTTCGCAAAGCAATGAAGGATGTAAATTGTATCTTCAAATTTTGCGATATAAACAACCCTAAATGTGCCGGCAAAAGCATCAATTTTGATTTCAACCACGCCGGCTCCCCAGTCATTGACGGACTTCCATTGTGTCGGAGGCAGGCCTTGCTGGATCTGCTCAAGTTCATAGCCCGCCCGCTTTTTGACATCAACAGGAAAATTGCGCAAATCTTTGAGTGAACTTCCCCTCCAGTCGATATTTTTAGTCACCGTCACTTTCCTTGTGTATAAAATTTTATACCTAAATATGCCTCACGCCAACACCTTTATATGACGGCAGGGGCTGTGAGCAAGAAAGTGGATATATGTTTTGCGTGATGCGCCGTAACAAATGTGGTTTTGGTGAATCGCAGGCACGAAAAAGGCGGCAAATGCCGCCTCTTCTGCTTACTGCCTTAAAATATACCGCTGTGCTTATTTATACAGTTCAGCTGTACCGTACAGGTGGTTGTCACCTGAAGCACCGATGATACGGTAAGAACTTGCACCTGCTTCGCTGGCTTTAGCGCTCAGTTTGTCCTGCAGGCTGCTCAGGCTGTTACCTGATGTTGCGCTGACAACACCAATTGCCTGCTGACCGGCCGGAGCGGACTGAACTTCAGTCGCTGCCAGGGTGGAGAATGAAGCGGTTGCCAGTGCGATAGCGGCGAGAGTCATAGTAATGTTTTTCATGATGGTTTCCTCAATTCGTTTATTGCGCTTTGCCAGGCGTTGTCATCAACGTTCATTTAATGGGCAAAGCTGTCTTCTGTCCGATCTAACATCTAGCTTATTAATCGTTAACTAAATGTCGGTTACCCTTAACGCAAAGCTTCTTACTTATTTGTACAGCTCAGCAGTACCGTGCAGATGATTGTCACCAGAAGCACCGATGATGCGGTATGAACTTGCGCCAGCTTCGTTAGCTTTTGCATTCAGTTTGTTCTGCAGGCTGGATAAATCATTGCTTGAAGAAGCACTTACTACACCGATTGATTGTTGACCAGCCGGTGCAGACTGAACTTCAGTCGCTGCCAGGGTGGTGAAAGAAGCGGTAGCAAGGGCGATTGCAGCTAATGTCATTGTGATATTTTTCATGATGGTCTTCCTTTTAATCTGTTTATCAGCAGGTGATGATTCGGTCAGACGTTGTTAATTAACGTTCGATAATTAAATCTTAGACCTGGATCACATTCTGTGCAACTCATTTATTTATTAATCGTTAACTAATTGTGCGGAACAATCTGCTAACGCATCTTCATCTCTTATTTGTACAGCTCAGCAGTACCGTACATGTGGTTTTCACCGGAAGCACCGATGATGCGGTAAGAGCTTGCACCAGCTTCAGTGGCTTTCGCATTCAGTTTTGACTGCAGCGTACTCAGGTCACCGTTTGAAGAGGCACTGACAGTGCCGATAGTTTGTTCACCCGCTGGTGCAGACTGAACTTCAGTCGCTGCAAGTGTGGAGAAAGAAGCGGTAGCCAGTGTCAGAGCGGCGAGGGTCATTGTGATAGTTTTCATGATGGTGATTCCTGTTCGTTAATTTTTTCGGCAGTGCCCTAATCCTTAATAAGGAATAGAGCGCGTCAGTTTCAGGTCAACGTTATCTATTAGTTAACGTTCGATAAGTAAATGGTAAGGGGTGTTGCGCTTTTGTGCAAGATGTTTTTTTAATGAGCGCTAACTAATTGTGCTGTGACTCAGATCACGCTAGGAAAGGCTGTTGTTTTTGTTTTGTTAAATTTATGTTTTTAAAATAGATCGCCGGAAAGGAATGAGACAGCCATATCCATAATTTCGCTAAATGAATCTTTAATGATCGCTAAGTTAATGGTTGGCTCTGACCGGAGAGGGTGATAAAACAGGGGGCGGTTACGAAAAAGATAAGGCGACCTGAGCCGCCTTACCGTTATTCCTGCCCTGACTCTCTGTCATCAGGCGCCACGCTTGGGTGTAAACAAAAGCTTGTAGTTAAAAAGCTAGTAGTAAACAGAAGCGGGCTGATGACCAGAGGCCGAAGGTGCAGGTGGCTGAGTCGGAGAAGTGGAAATTCGACCCTGTGCGACTTTTTTGTTCGCGCAGGTAGCCGGGTTACAGAAGTTACTGTCACCGGTCACATTGACCATTCTCACTTCCTGACTCAGTGCTGGCATCATGATAACCTGCTGTGCGGCAACATTGGCAACCGGTACAGCGGTTAATGCCAGAACTGCAAGAAGGATTTTGAAGTTACTCATGATGTTACGTCCTGGGTTTGTTGCTTGTTAAAGCGTTTATAGCTGTGCAACTTTGCGGGTTTGAGTGATTTTCTTATCGCTCGATAATTAAATAATAAACTCCGCTGGACTTGTGTGCAACTATTTTTAATAATGATCGTTAAGTTATTTCTATAACTATTTTAATAACCATAATCACAATGGTGATGGAAGGAGGGTGTATGAGCACTGAACAGACGGCTTTGGTCCGGAAAAGTCGCGGTCGCCCAAAACAGTTCGACCGTGGAACTGCTCTGAGCAAGGCCCTGAATTTATTCTGGCGCCATGGTTACGAGGCCACTTCATTAGCTGATTTGGTCGAAGCAACCGGTGCGAAGGCGCCGACTTTGTATGCCGAATTCGGAAACAAAGAAGGGCTCTTTCGCGCAGCCGTTGAACACTATCTGAAAAACTTTTACGAAAAGAGCTCATGTTTATTGAGCAGAACAGATTTGTCCGTCGAAGATACGGTCGGGCGCTACCTGCGCGCCATCGTTGAGCTGTTTACCGACTGCGACACGCCAAGCGGCTGTTTCATGATCAGCGCATCATCCGGGATGTCTTCATCTTCTGCGGACATTGCCGAAATGCTGCGTGCGCGCCACCTCTCGCAGGAACGCACTTTGTTTGAATACTTCGAGAAGAAGAAAGAGAGCGGTGATCTGACGGCGGTAACGGACAGCGCGCTGCTGGCGAAATATCTCGCCTGCACCATTCAGGGCTTCTCCGTTCAGGCACGTGACGGCGCAAGTTCCGCTGAACTTAACCGCCTGATCGACGTGGTCATGAATCTGTGGCCGGAGCTGACGAAAGCCACGGTTGCCAGTAAAGCAGCACACTAAACGCCGAGTTTTAGACAATTGTTAAGAAAGAGAATAGAACGCCAGGTGCTGAGTATTTCGGGCCTGGCGTTGGGCGGTATAGACTTCGAGAAACCGGCAGGTGATCCGGGGCTTTTTGGCCCGGAAAGCATCACCTGGCGAATTCACGGAGACTTCTCCTCGATGCTTTGTGGTGGCGTCAGTGCCTTGCTGCTGCAAATGCTTCATCCGCTGGCGCTCGCCGGTGTCTGGGATCATTCCTCATTTCGTGAAGACATGCTTGGCCGTCTGCGGCGTACCAGTCAGTTTATTTCCGCTACTACCTTTGCGCCGGTTCGAGACGCCAATGCGTTGATCGAAAAAGTAAAATCCATCCATTTACGCGTCACCGGAACCGATGCTTACGGCACGCCTTATGCTGCCAGCGATCCGGATTTACTGGTCTGGGTGCACGTAGCCGAGGCGTACAGCTTCCTGCAATCGCATCTGCGTTATCGCAATCCTGCGCTCAGTCTGAGCGATCAGAACCGCTATTATCAGGAATTTGCCCGCGTGGCAGAAAGTCTGGGTGCTGTAAACGTGCCGGACAGTGTGGCGGCGGTAGACGAGTATTTGCAGGCGATGCGCCCGCAGTTACGCTGCGATGAGCGTACGCTGGAAGTGGTGAGATTGTTGCAGAATGCGCCCGCGCCAAGCCGTCTTGCAAAACCTGTCGGCAGCCTGATGATTCAGGCGGGTATCGAGCTTTTACCCGAGTGGGCGGCCACACAACTGGGGATTTCCCTTTCCCCGTCTAAACGCAGAAGCATTCGTTTTGCCACCCGTCGCATCGCTGGCGTATTGCGCTGGGCGGTGAGAAACGGCTCATGGCACCGCGCCATGCGCCGGATGGGACGTCTGAACTGACGGTTAAAGATGCGGATAAACGCCCGGACCAATCGGCAAACCGAGCAGATACCAGCCCACCAGCATCAGCAACCACACCACAAAAAATACAATCGGATACGGCAGCACCAGCGAATAGTAGGTGCCAAGCTTCGCCTCTTTGTTGTACCGCTGAAGGAATCCGAGGAACAGCGGCACGAACGGCGACATCGGCGCGAGCGGGATAACCGAAGAATCCGCCACACGGAATACAATCTGTGCAAAGGCCGGATGGAAGCCAAGCAGCATAAACATCGGCACAAAGATCGGAGCCAGAATCGACCAGATTGCTGAGCCGCTGGCGATAAACATACACAGCAATGCCGACAGAAAAATCAGCCCGAGGAACGCCGGAATACCGGTCATACCTAAGTTTTCCAGCACATCCGTCAGCCCGATTGCCATGAATTTCCCCATATTGCTCCAGTTGAAAAACGCCACAAACTGGGAGAGCGGGAATACCATCACAATAAAACCAGCCATCGATTTCATCGGGTCAACCAGCAAGTCCGGTACGTCGCTGGCGCTGCGGATTTGCTTCGTCACCATGCCGTAAGGCACTGAAATAACGAAGAAGAACAAAATAATCAGCGGCACGATGCCCTGAATAAACGGCGAGGGAATAATGCCGCCGGTTTTCGGGTTACGCAGCGGTGCGGCTTCCGGCACTACCAGCAATGCCACCAGTCCGATGAACACCAGTGCCGCAATACCACTGGCCATCAGCCCGCGGTTCTGCTCCGGTGTCAGCTTTTTCATCTCTTCATTGCGTGCGCCCTGATACACCGGCAGGCGCGGTTCCACGAATTTATCGGTGAGGATAGCGCCGACAATGGTCAGCAGAATTACCGACGCGGCCATAAAGTACCAGTTGTCGATCACGCTGACCTGAACCGCCGGATTAATGGCTTTCGCCGCTTCGGTGCTCAGCCCGGATAACAACACATCGGTAGTCACAATCAGCAGATTGGCGGTGAATCCGCAACCAACACCGGCAATCGCCGCCAGCAAACCGGCGACCGGATGACGCCCGACGGCGAGAAAAATCAGTGCGCCCAACGGCGGCATGACCACCAGTGCGGCGTCCGAGGAAATATGGCTGAAGAAGGCGATAAAAATCACCATATAACTGGCGTACCGGGCATTCACTTTAGAGGCCATTTTGTACATCAGGCTTTGCAGCAGCCCGACTCGTTCCGCCAGTCCTGCACCAATCACCAGAGCCAGAATCGACCCCAGCGGGGTAAATCCGCTAAAATTTTTGATGACGTTCGGCAAAATCCACTGAATACCTTCCACGCTCAGCAGATTTTTAACGCGGATAATCTCACCGTTCGTCGGGTTCACGGCTGTAATGTTGAACCATGAAATCACCGCACTGGCGACCATCAGCAAAGCAATCAGATAAACAAATAATAAAAACGGGTTGGGAATTTTATTACCGATACGTTCCACCCACTGTAGAAATCCTCCAGGGCTCTGTCCGGAGTCTTGCGCCTGAATACTCATCTGTTAATCCTCTGTCGTGTTTGTCTTTTTTATATTTATGCCGCTCATCCGTGCCGGAACGGGGCGCGAATGAGCGGTTTATTTCATTAACTGACACCAGTGATTTATTTCAATGGCGAAGGTTTCACACCAGCCGGGATCGGGCACTGATACGGGCGTCGTGCGCGTTGTACATCTCGCTCTTTCTGACAGGCCGCCAGTAAATCCGGCTGAGTGAACAGTTCAATTGCGGTTGAGGACATGACTTTTGCCGCCAGACACATGCCTTTATGGGCGATGGAGGTACGCCCCTGCGACACAATCTGCCAGGTATGCAGCGGGGATCCGACCGCAAAACACGGGCTGAAGCATTGCGCCGTGGGCACCAGCCAGCTGACATCACCGACGTCCGTCGAACCGTAGAGGATATTGCCGTTCGGGGCATACGGAGCAACAGAGTCTGTCAGCGGGGAATGGCGCAGGGTTTCGGCGAATCCGATGCCTTCTGCGCCGCTGGTGCGGGAGATATTCAGCAGATTATTATCAATATCCTGTTCCGTCAGCGTGGCATGAATCGACGCCGCAAACGCCCGCTCTTCGTCGGTGTAATGCGGTGTGCCGAAAGCCTGAACGTACTGATACATGGCGCTTTCCAGCGTGCGGTTAGGCACGTAGTTGGAACAGGCTTTATCAAAGCGCATCGACATTTTTGTGCCGGTCATCAGCGCCGCACCTTTGGCAATATCCACTACGCGGTCGAAAATCGCCTGCGCCTGATCCATTTGCGGCGCGCGTACCAGATACAGCACTTCGGCGTCTGCCTGCACCACGTTTGGCGAAATTCCGCCCGCGTTGGTGATCGCGTAATGCAGGCGCGCTTCCTGAATGATGTGCTCACGGAGGAAGTTCGCGCCGGTATTCATCAGCGTCAGGGCATCCAGCGCGCTGCGGCCCAGATGTGGCGCGGCGGCGGCGTGTGAGGACACGCCTTTAAAGCTGAACGACACCTGAATATTGGCCAGCGTCTGGTTGCTGAACATGCCGCTGTAGGTTTCCGGATGCCAGGTCAGCGCGGCATCGACGTCATCGAACAACCCTTCGCGCGCCATAAAGGTTTTGCCGGATCCGCCTTCTTCGCCCGGACAGCCGTAAAAACGCACCGTGCCCTGAATGTTTTCACGTTCCATCCAGGCTTTCACTGCCAGCACCCCGCCGAGTGCCGCCGTCCCCAGCAGATTATGGCCGCAACCGTGGCCGTTGCCGTTTTCAATCAATGGCTGAGCCACATCGCAACCGGCTTTCTGGCTTAAACCGGCCAGCGCATCGAATTCGCCGAGCAGGGCGATCACCGGTTTGCCGCTGCCGAAGCTGGCGACAAACGCCGTTTCCATGCCACCGACGCCGCGCTCAACAGTAAATCCGCTGGCGTCGAGTTTGTCGGCCAGTAATGCAGAAGAGAAAGATTCGACAAAGCGGGTTTCAGGATGGTCCCAGATGGCATCGCTGATTTCTGCCAGCGCGGGCTGCTGGTTATCGATAAAGTCATTGATAAAAGTGACAATATTTTGTTGATCAGCCATCAGTTATCTCCTTTGAATTCAGTGATATTCAGCGCCAGTGCTGCCAGCGTTTTGATGCCCTGCATCATCACTTTTTCATCGAAATCAAACAGTTCATTGTGATGGCCTGCGCTAAGGTCGGTACCGAAAATCACATAAGAGGCTTCGCCGCCGCGGGATTTCACGCGTTCCATCATGTACGTGGCATCTTCCGAACCGGCCGCGCCTTCCTGACGGTCTATGATCTGTTCGAATTCGCCGAGTTTTTCCGCCTGCCGGTGGATGTAATTCACCCAGGCTGGCGTTGGCGTGCTGCTTTGCGCCGCGCCCATCAGGGTGATGTCGAATTTCACCTGATGCATTTCGGCTGCGCCGGAAATCACTTTCAGCGCCTGCTGGTAAATAAATTCGTTCACTTCATTGGTGGTGCCACGCGTTTCCACTTTCATCGTGGCGCTGGAAGGCACCACATTGCGCCCGGTACCGGCCTGTAAAACGCCGACATTGATGCGTGAATCACCGCCGCTGTGACGCGGGATCGCGTGTAAGCCGAGCGTAGCCTGAGCCGCTGCGAGGAGGGCGTTGCGACCGTCTTCCGGCTTGCCGCCCGCATGAGAAGCGACGCCGGTGAAACGCACGTCGAGTTTGGTGGTGGCCATAAACGTATCGTTACCGCAGACGATGTGATTCGCGGGTACGCCGGTGCCGATATGCACGGCGGTGAAATAATCCACATCGTCCACCACGCCCGCCTCGACCATCGATTTCGCGCCACGTGTACCTTCTTCGGCGGGCTGGAAAATCAGTTTGAGGGTGCCGCACAGCTGGTCGCGAACCTGCATCAGCACTTCCGCCAGTCCGAGACCAATGGTTGTATGACCGTCGTGCCCGCAGGCGTGCATCATGCCGTTATTGGCAGAAGCAAATCCTTCGCGGAACGGACGGTGCTGGTCTTCCAGCACTTCGTTTAAATCCAGCGCGTCCATATCCACCCGAAACCCCATCACCGGACCGGGGCGGCCGGTTTCCAGCGTGGCGACAATACCGGTAAAACCGCCGGAGAAATGCGGCATCCAGCGGGCAATCGCGCCCTGTTCCAGCGCACGTTGCTCCTGTTGAGCCAGCACGGCGTCAGAAGGCAAACCCATACGCGAATCAGCGTCTATCACTTCTTTACCGAGTTTCAATGTATAGCCGAGCTTTTCCAGACGTTCCGCCACCAGCGTGGAGGTGCGAAATTCAAGCCAGCCGGATTCTGCGTATTTATGCAGGTCACGACGTTGCGTTTGCAGGGAAGGGAACAGCTTTTCTACACGTTCAGAAATCTCATTAACCATCACGGACTCTCTTTTTGTACAGACATGCAGGCTTTCCGCGCAGCGGCAGAAAGGAGGAAATCAAAGCTTTGGGGAGTGCAGGCCAGCGTGCAGAAAGCGACGAAAGGCGGCCTTAGATGATTTTCAATGTACATAAAGCAATCAGGGCATATAAGATGCCAAAATCTTCTTAGTGATAATCAGGGGTTATCAAAGAATCTCATGCCATCACAAATTAAAATGCATCAGTTACGGGCGTTTGTGTCGGTTGCGCGTCAGGGCAGTATTCGTGCCGCCAGCCGGACGATGAATTTGTCACAGCCTGCGCTGACCAAATCGATTAAAGAACTTGAGGAAGGATTAGGCGCGCGGCTGTTTATCCGCCGTCGTCAGGGCGTGACGCTAACTGACTGTGGTGAGGCGTTTTTTAAGCGCGCAAGCCTGATTCTGGAAGAGCTACGTGTCGCACAGGAAGATATTTCTCAGCGCCTCGGCGGGACCAGCGGCAGGGTGAATCTCGGTGTGGGTGCCAGTATCGCGCGTACTATCATGCCGGAAGTCGTGGACCGTTTTCACCGCGAATTCCCCGATGTGAAGGTGCGGATCGCTGAAGGACAACTGGTATCGATGATCCCCGAACTGCGTCAGGGCGAGCTGGATTTCACGGTGAATACCTATTATCAGGGCCCCTTTGATAACGAACTGTTATATGAAAAGCTTATGGATAAAGAGTACCGCGTGGTGGCAAGACGCGGTCATCCGATGCAAAACGCCCGGTCGATGCAGGAGTTGCGGCATTGCGACTGGACCATGCCGACGCCGCGCGGCAGCTATTACAAATTGCTCAGCGAAGTATTCAGTGAAATGGATGCGGAGCCGAATATCAGCGTGATTTGCGAAACCTTTATGTCGTGCACCAGCCTGATTGCGAAAACAGACTTTCTCAGCGTACTGTCCGTTGATGTGATTAACGATCCGGTGATCGGCCAGAGTCTGGTGGCGCTAGATTTGGATCTGCCGCTGCCGAAAGCAACGTTCTATCTCATTCAGCGGCGTGATACCACGCTGACGCCAATGGCCGCGCATCTGGCACAACTGTTCCGCATGTATTGCCGCTGATGCCGATATTTTGACAAGAAAGCGCCTGTTTTAATGATTTATCGGGGATTTTTGGGAATATTGCCCGTTATCGGGCTGGCTTATCCGTTCTACACTGACCATCACAGGGAATAATAAGCTTCCTGATAATGTTGAGGTCATATGCGCCAGTCCGACATAGTTGCTGAAGTCAGTAACGACAAACAAACCCTGACCGCGCTGGTCGAGCAGGATAACCGCGTGGTGTATTTCTACATTTTTGCGCGTGAAGATTTGCGCGACCGTTTTCCGAAAATGCGTGCCTGTTGGGTACGCAATCTGGTGCCCGCGCCAGTAAACGATGACACGGACGCGATGGAGCAGGGGATGGCCCCGATGCTGGCGGCGCAATATTGCCGGAATCTGGAAGGCGAAGCGCCGCTGGATCCGGCACAAATTCAGATCCTGTGGAATGAAAGCGATGACGGCGCGGCGTTGTGGTATCAGGGATTGTTGCTGGCGGTGATCCCCGGCTGGAGTTTGTATATCGATCATTCGGTGTGTTATTCCGCCGGCTGCATTAAACAGAATCCGCTGACTTTCCCGCTGGGTTCTGCCTCGACCAACACACAATGTGAACTGGCGGAAAAGACCCGTCTTTTCTGGCGTGACTGGCAAAATGAGTTCACTAATCCGTGGCCAAAAATCCAGCGTAAACTGCTGGAATCCTACGAAGACCGCTTTGGCCCGTCGCTGAAATATTATCTGATCAATCAGGGCAACTGGCCGCCGATGGCGATTTCCCAGCATGAAGATGAAGAAAACTATTACTTCTTCACCGTCGGCATGAGCATCCGCCCGATGCCGCAAATCGACATTGTTTTCAACGATGAAGCGGAAAAGCACCGCCGCATCGAGCTGGCATTTTCAGTTGGCAAAGAATACGTCACCGAAGAAAACGCCGTGCAGATGGCGAGTGCATTATCCGGCTACGCGCAGGTTCCCTGGACCACACTGAGCTGGCTCGGCGAAGGTCACACGCTGATGTCACCCATGGCACCGCTCGGTTTCGAAGGCCACGTGATTTCCTCCGCACTCTGCGGCCCTGCCGACAAAATGCGTTTGCCGAAGATTTACGGCGATCCGGTGAATCAGTTTTGGGTCAGCCCGGTGTTTACCAGCGAACTGGAGTTCGCCCAGGCTAAGCCAAACGGTGGATTTGAACTGGTGGCCGCGATGATCGAGAACGATATCGGGTTTGTGTTTGCGCCGAGAAGCGCGGTGATTTGATGTCAGACCGGACATCGGGCGGTTTCTTCAGAACGAGAAAATTTCGGTTTCTCAATACCTGCGCTCATTTGGCTACTCGTGCCGAAACCGACCAAAGAGGGCTATGACGAGCCCTCTTTGGAATCTCCGCGTCTTAAAATGCGCGCTTCGCTCGCTGGCTATGTTTCAGGTATCGCAGTGACAGGCTGGAAATCTTCCCGCTTCGCGGTGCCTTCGTTACGGGATTGCAGCCTCTGGTCTGCAACCTCTCACTCAGCAAGCTTTCTGAATCGCCCGCACGATCTTAAATTCAAAACACGGTCTTAAATTCAAAACACGGTCTTAAATTCAAAAATCGAATGGGTTTATCTTTTAGAAAAATTGATTGGCGTGCTCAAAATGGCACCGAATGAATGGTTCGAGACCCAAGGCTCGACACCTGAAATGAGGGAATCGCGAAGCGATGACATTTTACGCCACTCACTATTGCCGGGAAATATGTCCGTCGTGCCTGCGGTAGCGCGCAGTGAAAGAGCCCGGGGGGTCTTGGGGGGTGGCGGCGATAGGCCGCCCCCCAAGTCGGTGTGGGCCGACGCCCACGGTCTTGACCTTAAGGCTCGTTTGGGTGGCAACCCAAGGCTTTGACGTTAGCAGCGATTAAACCGCTGCCCCCGGTTTAATTTCCTGCTGAAAATCCTCAGCATCAACATCATATCCCGACGGTTCCCACCGCACCGCTGTCAGCACGATCAGTCCCGCCAGTGGCGCTAACGCGATCACCCAGAACACGCCGGTGCCGAGCGCAGCGGAAAGCACCGGGAACAGGAACAGGGAAAGGGTGGAGCTGGCGCGCATCAGCGTCTGGTTGAAACCGACACCCATGCCGCGCAGCGACGTCGGGTAGCTCAGTGAAGCAAACGTCATGGTGTGTGAACCAGGCCCGAAGCCCTGACCGAACAGGAATAACGCCAGCATGGCGATGGAAATCGCCGCTTCACCACCGTCTGCCGGACGGCCAACGACGGCCAGGCCGATCATTGCCACCAGCTGGCAGGCGTATCCGGCGTAAGTCATTTTCCATGCGCCAAATTTCGACACATACCGTACCGCAATCAGGCCGCCGACGAAGGCGAAACACAGGTTCAGGCCGAGTGAGAACAGAATAGTGCTGATCATCGACTGTTGCAGGAAGCTGGATAAAATCACCGGCAGACCGAACGCCACGGCGTTATAGGCAAATGATGAGGCAACGGCGGTGACCGTCGCCAGCACGGTGCGGCGCAGATAAATCCCCTGCAACAGCGTGCCGTAGTTGCGCCATGCGGCTTTGCGTACTTTCACCTGCGGGGTTTTGTCCGCATCGTCCGCAACGACCGCATTGATGTTATAGGATTTTCTCAGGATCGCCGCCGCGCTTTGCAGGTCGCCCTGATTCGCCGCCCAGACCGGAGATTCATTCATGTAACGGTGGCGGATAGCAATAATCAGAATTGCAGGCACTGCGCCGAAACCGAGGATCAGACGCCACAACCAGTCGGTATGCGTGGCTGGCAGCACCGCATAAAGCAGCAGCACCAGCAGATAGGAAACGCTGATCGCCGCGTACCATGTTGGGCACCACATCGCCACGCGCGAGGCTTTATTGCCGCGTCCCTGAAGTTTTGAGAACTCCGCCAGAAACGCCATCGCCACCGGTAAATCGATGCCGACGCCTAATCCCATCACAAAGCGCGAGCCACCGAGCACCCATTCGTTTGGCGCAAAGGCACAGGCCAGCGCGGCAATCACGAAGAAGAACATGTCAGCCATGAACACGCGGTAACGGCCGATTTTGTCGGTCAGATAGCCACCGAACAATGCGCCGACAATCGCCCCGAAGGTAATCGCCGATGCGACAAAGCCCGCGCCGGAAGGCGTCAGACCAAACTGGCGGGTAATGTCTTTCATCCCGAAAGCCAGCGCGCCGAGGTCATAGGCGTCGAGGAAAACGCCGCCCAGCGCAATAGCAATCACGATACGCGCGTCGCTGATTTTCGCCGCGCCGCGGTTCACTAACTGAGTAATATCGGCAGCTGAACGAATCACCACCGGCTGGTCAGACGCAGGATCTGCGCTGTAATCCCCTGAAGAGGCGGCGGGAGAGGCCGCAATTGAATCAGACATTATTGTGTTTACGCTTTTTGACAAAAAAACCAGCATAGAGGCGAGGTGATGCCCGTCACAAGTCCTGATTAGACGTTGAGTGAAAACAAATGGCTATAAGTTAAAACAAAGTGATCTAAGAGGAAGGTGTGAGCATTTTTTTCGGGGGGAACAGGCAATCTTGTTTGAGCGATTTCACGGATAAGCTTCGAACATTTCGGTATTTTACTCCGCTACCGCCGCCTGTTTTTATGGCTCACCCTCCATTCCCCTGCGCGAAATTGGACTATTCTTGTTAGCAGCTTGTTTATACACATGAAAGCTCAAAGACTGAGCCGTCGCCGGGCGACAAAACCAACATAACCCGATAAGAGGATTGAGTATGACTGCAACAACTGGGCGAGTACGGGGATTTTCAGTGGCAGCGCTGGCGCTGGTTTCTGCGATAAGTTTCAGCGCACAGGCCGCTGATGATGCCGTACGTGTCGGCTCGAAAATTGATACCGAAGGTTCGCTGCTCGGTAACATTATTATTCAGGTGCTGGAAGCCAACGGTATTCATACCACCAATAAATTGCAGCTGGGGACGACGAAAGTAGTGCGCGGCGCGATCACCGCCGGTGAAATCGATATCTATCCGGAATACACCGGTAACGGCGCGTTCTTCTTCTCCGACGATAAAGATCCGGCGTGGAAAAATGCTCAGGCCGGTTTCGATAAAGTTAAAAAGCTGGATTACGATCAGAACAAAATCGTCTGGCTGGATCCGTCTCCGGCTAACAATACCTGGACTATCGCGGTGCGTCAGGACGTGGCGAGTGCGCACAACCTGAAATCGCTGGGTGATTTGGGCAAATACATCAGCAGCGGCGGCGAGTTCAAACTGGCGGCCTCAGCAGAGTTTATCGAGCGTCCGGATGCCTTACCGGCGTTTGAAAATGCTTACGGTTTCAAACTGAATCAGGCGCAGTTGTTGTCGCTGGCGGGCGGTGATACGGCGGTAACCATCAAAGCTGCAGCGGAAAAAACCTCCGGTGTGAACGCGGCAATGGCCTACGGCACCGACGGACCGGTGGCGGCGCTTGGCCTGCAAACGCTGGAAGACCCGAAAGGCGTGCAGCCAATTTACGCACCTGCGCCAATCATCCGCGAGGCCGCGCTGAAAGCGCATCCGAACATTCCTGATTTGCTCAAACCGGTGTTTGCTTCGCTCGATACCAAAACATTGCAGGGCCTGAACGCGAAAATCGCGGTGGATGGTCAGGATGCGAAAAAAGTGGCGGCGAAGTATTTGCAGGAAAAAGGTTTCGTTAAAAAATAACCGGGCAGTGACGCCCGGAGCACGGCCTTCGGGTCGTGCTCTTTGATATCAGGTAATGTTTTGACTTATCACTCACCCGTTAAAAACCGCGTCCTGCTGACGCTGGTTTTGCTGCTGTTGCTGGCCGGTTTCGGACTGGCCTTCGTCAGTCATGCGCCTAACCGGCTGGTCTCCGGCAAAGGTATTTCGCTGGCGAGCCTGCTGAATGGCTATTCTGCCTTACTGCTGTTGCCTGCCGTTTTGCTGCTGGTCTGCGCCTTTCTGAATCTCTATGGCCGCAATCATCTGGTGGTGATGTTACTGGCTGAAATCCTGCTGACCGCGCTGGTCTGGCTGGCTGGTCACAGTGCGGTTCAGCTTGCCGGTGGCGATGAAGACAGTATCGCGCGCACCTCGCTGGGCGGCGGTTTCTGGGCGGGCGCGGCGCTTTGTCTGCTGATCGCCTCCGACGCTATTTCCCGTTTTACCCGCAATCACAGCCTGCGCATTTTGTTTAATGTGCAGATGATCGTGCCGGTAGTTTTGCTGCTGGCGTACGGTCAGCTTGCCGAACTTTCGCTGCTCAAGGAATACGACAACCGTTCCGACGTGTTTAACGACGCGCTGTGGCAGCATCTCGGCATTTTGTCTGGCACGCTGGTGCCTGCGGTATTGATCGGCCTGCCGGTCGGGTTGCTGTGTCACCGTAAACCCCGCTGGCGCGGGCCGGTATTGTCGGTGCTCAATATTATCCAGACCGTGCCGTCGATTGCGCTGTTTGGTCTGCTGCTCGCGCCGCTGGCCGGGCTGGCAAAAGCGCTGCCGTGGCTGGCGGAGCATGGTATCAGCGGCATCGGGCTGGCTCCGGCAATTATCGCGCTGGTGCTGTATTCGCTGTTGCCGCTGGTGCGCGGCGTGATTGCCGGGCTGGAATCGGTGCCGGAAGCGGTCATTGAATCCGCCCGCGGTATGGGCATGAACCGCGCTCAGGTGTTTTTCCGTGTGCAGATGCCGATTGCTTTGCCGGTTATCCTGACCGGCGTGCGCATCGTGGCGGTGCAGACGGTCGGCATGGCGATGGTCGCCGCGTTGATTGGCGCAGGCGGGCTGGGCGCTATTATGTTCCAGGGCTTGCTCAGCAGCGCGCTGGATCTGGTCCTGCTCGGGGTGATCCCGGCGGTGCTGATGGCGGTGGTCGTCGACAGTCTCTTTAAATTTGCAGTCTCAATTCTGGAAACCACACGCAGATGATTCATTTCAAGCAG
Source organism: Metardaris cosinga cedra (assembly GCA_018251075.1). Taxonomy (NCBI): domain Eukaryota; kingdom Metazoa; phylum Arthropoda; class Insecta; order Lepidoptera; family Hesperiidae; genus Metardaris; species Metardaris cosinga. The sequence goes on along the minus strand of DWRE01000017.1, from coordinate 14,816 downwards.
GTTAGCAAACACTTTGCCGGAAAAGCGGTCGTGCGCGATCTCACGCTGGAAATGGCCAAAGGCGAATTCACGGTTCTGATTGGCACGTCCGGTTCGGGAAAATCCACCACGCTCAAAATGATCAACCGGCTGGTGGAGCACGATCGCGGCGAGATTTTATTTGCCGGTGAACCGATAGAAAAATTCCGTGCGCAGGATTTGCGTCGCCGGATGGGCTACGCCATTCAGTCGATTGGCCTGTTCCCGCACTGGACGGTGGAAGAGAACATCGCCACCGTGCCGCAGTTACTGAAGTGGCCGAAGGTGAAAATCCGCGACCGTGTGACGGAGTTGCTCGAATTGCTCAATCTGGATCCGAAACAGTTCCGGCATCGTTATCCGCATCAGCTTTCCGGCGGGCAACAGCAACGCGTCGGTGTGGCGCGTGCGCTGGCCTCGGACCCGGAAGTATTGCTGATGGACGAACCTTTCGGTGCGCTCGATCCGGTGACCCGCGCCACGTTGCAGGAAGAAGTGGCGCGCATCCACAAAATCACCCACCGCACCATTGTGCTGGTAACGCACGATATTGATGAGGCACTGGCACTGGCCGACCGCATCGTGCTGCTCAACGACGGACAAGTGGTGCAGCAGGGCACACCGCTGGAATTACTGACCCGGCCTGCGACGCCGTTCGTGCGTGATTTCTTTGGTGGCAGCGATATGGGGATCCGGTTGCTGTCACTGCGCGAAGTCGGTTCACTAACGCGGCGCGGCGAACCGTATTCCGGCAGCCAGCCGCCGCTGACGGATTCGATGAGCCTGAGTCAGGCGCTGTCAAAATTTGTCGCGCAACGGGTTCAGCAACTGCCGGTGGTCGATGGACAGGGCCAGCCGCTCGGCGTGCTGCATTTCGCCGATCTGACCACTGAGAGGAATGGCGCATGAAACGGATATACGCAGATCCTCTGATTTGGTTATTCGCTTTACTGCTGGCGCTGATTTTCGGCATGACCTCGCTCGGCGGCCTGTTCCACTGGATGTTCCCTGAGCTCAGCAGGCCGGTATATCAGCAGGAAAGTTTCGCCTCACTGGTGGAAGCACATTTATTACTGGTCGGCATTTCCAGTCTGATCGCGGTGGTGATAGGTGTGGCGGCCGGTGTAGGCGTGACGCGTCCGGCGGGCAAGGAATTCCGCTCACTGGTGGAAACGCTGGTGGCGATGGGGCAGACATTTCCGCCGGTCGCCGTGCTGGCGGTTGCGGTACCGGTGATGGGATTCAGCGAAAAACCGGCGATTATCGCGCTGGTGCTTTACGGGTTGTTGCCGATTTTGCAGGGAACGATTGCCGGGATTGAATCCGTGCCTGCCTCGGCGCGTGAGATTGCGCAAGGCGTGGGCATGAGCCGCTGGCAGATGTTGCGGAAAGTGGAAATTCCGCTGGCCGCGCCGGTGATTATTTCCGGCATCCGCACGTCGGTGATTATCAATATCGGGACGGCGGCGATTGCCTCATCGGTCGGCACGTTAAGCCTCGGATCACCGATTATTATCGGCCTGAGCGGCTTTAATACGGCTTACGTGTTGCAGGGCGCGGTGATTGTGGCGCTGCTGGCGATTTGCGTGGATATGCTGTTTGAACGCTGGAGCCTTTGGTTACAACGCTGGCAGCAGCGATCGGCAGACGAATCAGTTCGTTGATGCAGAAGACGGCGCAGGGACAACAGAAGGGGCGTCGTTATCGCTGACAGGTTTAGCGTCGTCCTGGATCACCACCGCATAACCGGCAACCATTACGCCGCCAATTGCGCCCATCGCCATCAGACCAAACAGCGCGATAAATAATTTTTTGCCAAGCGAATTCATGTGCAATACCTCAGAAATTTGAACGACGAATTATAAATCGTTTCGTTACCCCTGCAACAGACTATTCATGCTGTGACTACATTATCGTTGCCGTCAGCGAATTTTTTGTCATATGCAGAAACTTTTTAGCAACATTTTGACGCGATCGCACAGATTCCCTTGCCGGAAATCAGGCCAATAGCGTTAACTGTTGGCCTTCATTATCACGCTAATAAGTTCTTCCTATGACTGGTTCCGTCACCCGTTCTCTGCTGCCATTAATTGCTGCACTGTTTGCGTTGTATTTTATCTGGGGTTCTACGTATTTCGTTATCCGCGTCGGCGTGGAAAGCTGGCCGCCGCTGATGATGGCCGGCCTGCGTTTCTTTGTCGCCGGATGCATTTTATTTACATTTCTGCTGCTGCGCGGGCATAAAGTCCCGACGCTGAAACAGTGGATGGCCGCCGGTGCCGTGGGAATTTTGCTGCTCTCGGTCGGCAATGGTCTGGTGACGGTGGCGGAACATATGCAGGTGCCGTCCGGCATTGCCGCCGTGATGGTCGCGACCGTTCCGCTGTTTACCCTGTGTTTCAGCCGCCTGTGGGGAATGCCCAACAGCCGTCTGGAATGGACCGGTGTCGCCATTGGCCTCTTTGGGATTGTGCTGCTCAATACCGGCAGTAATCTGGAAGGGAACCCGTGGGGCGCGGCGCTGATCCTGCTCGCCTCATTAAGCTGGGCATTCGGTTCGGTGTGGAGTTCGCGCCTGCCGCTGCCAGCAGGTCTGATGGCCGGTGCTGCGGAAATGATCATCGCCGGTGTGGTGTTGCTGGTTGCCAGCCGCGTTACCGGCGAACATCTGACCGCGACGCCATCGCTGCACGGTTTTCTGGCACTCGGTTATCTGGTGGTTTTTGGCTCTATGATCGCTATCAGCGCCTATATGTTCTTACTGAAAACCGTGCGTCCGGCTGTCGCCACCAGTTACGCCTATGTGAATCCCATTGTGGCGGTTCTGCTGGGGATCACCTTCGCTGGCGAATCCCTGTCACCGGTCGAATGGGTGGCGTTAGGCGTGATCCTGTGCGCAGTCCTGCTGGTGACGCTGGGGAAATTCGTGTTCGGACGTAAGAAAACTGAGATCACGGAAGTGAAGGTTTAAACCGCTCCCTTTCTCAGATGTGACAGCTGGTTTGTTGTGCTCCTCCCCCTGCGCAGGGGAGGAAGCAGATCGAACTTACCTACTTCTTCTCAAAGAAGATCGACACCCGCGCGACTTCCACGCCGAATTTCGTCAGTGAGGTAACGTTGAACAGGTGCTGTTCATCCTGCTGATAAATCCAGTCATCGAAGTTCAGGCGGTAGGTGCTGCCGCCTGATTTCACATCCATCACGTATTTCCAGTTAAACGCATTGCCGGCAGAATGACCGGTGGCGGTTCCGATAATATCGCCCGCCGTGCCGGTATAGCTGCCGTCAGCGAGTTTGCGGATGTGCCAGACGCGGGTTTGCTTCTCGCCGTCGTCATACACAAAATCCTCATGCAACGTCAGCGTATCGCCCGCCACGTCACCACGAATTTTCACGGTAAAGCGTCGCGTTTGTTTGTTGCTGTAATCCTGCACCATGCCGTACGCCACGCTGTCACCGGCGAACCAGGCAAAAATATCCAGCTTCGGCTGAGCCTGAGCGTAATCCTCAATGTTGGCTTTACAGCCGCTGAGGATCACAATGCAGCCCATCAGTAACGCAAAAAAACCTTGGCGAAAAACAGTCATAAAGCCTCCGGTCAGAGGGATGTCAATCCGATGCGGTAGCACCGGTCAGTTTGCTGCGTAAATCCGGATATTGCGTTTCAGGGGAAAGCCAGATGGCCAGGAACGCATCACGAAAAGCCGGGGTGAATGCGTTGCCCGCCGGATTTATCATCACGCTGTTGGCCGCACGGCTGTAAAACTGCCCGCCGTTTTCTGTGGCGACAAAAACGATTTCACTGCCATTACTGACGTCCGGCCAGGTATTTTCAACGGCGTCCAGCCAGCCATTTTTTTGCGCCTGTGCCAGCAATCCGAGTGCCTGCCACTGTTCTTCTGTGGCTTTGGTCAGTTCCTCGCGATCAATACTGCGCAGGTAATCAATGTCTAATGCCAGTGGCCATTTTTGGGGCTGATATGTGCCGTCAGGGGTCAGCAACTGCGAGTTGTAAACCTCAAACGGCCCCCAGCTGAGCGTGGCGTGCCCGACAGGTTTCCACTGTTCCCACGGCACAGCGGCGAAAAGCGGGGAGCAGAACAGCAGCAGCGCGGCGGTTAAAAGTGCTTTCATCAGCTTCTCCGCAGGGAATGTTGGTTAAGCAAAACCGGCAGGCTGATCAGGGGTAAAAACAGTGCCCAGCCCGCGGCCAGCGCCAGCCAGACGTACAACGGCGTGGCCTGAAGTTGCATCGCACCCAGGTTCATGCCGATAAAATAAGCCAGCGGGCCGCTGACGGCACCGAGCGGAATTAACCAGCACACTTTCAGGCGTAAAACCCCCAGCAGCCACAGCCACCACGCGCTGAAACCCAGCCACAGCGCCATCATCCACGCGGGCACGGCGGCAGAATCAGTAAACTCAAACAGACCCAGAATGCACCACAGCGAATCCATCATAATGCCCAGCGTACAGGCCACCGCGACCCACAAACGGCGGCGCGACGGGGTGAACGCCAGCATCAGAAAACTGCTGATCAGCAGAAAAATAATAAAACGGTCGCGCCCCCAGACTGCCAGCGTCCACCAGACGTCGAAGCCTGCTGCCAGCAACCAGAAGCGCAGGGACATCATCCGCGTCGCTCGGCGGTCAGTTGTACGGTGCTGATGGTGCGGGCGCGGAAACCGGCCTCGCAATAGCACAGATAAAACAGCCACAGGCGGCGGAAATGCTCGTCCTGCCCGTCACCGGTTTGCGTATTCCAGTAACGCTGCACACGCTCGCGCCATTCATGCAGGGTGCGGGCGTAATCGGAACCGATATCAAATAAATCACGCACCACCAGACTGGTGCAGCGCGTCATGGTGTCATTCATGGCGGTGATGGACGGCAGAAAGCCGCCGGGAAACACATAACGCTGGATGAAATCGACTTTGCGGCTGTAAGACGCGTAACGCTGATCGGCAATGGTGATCGCCTGGATAGCCATGCGTCCCTGTGGTTTAAGCAGGGCATTACAGCGTTTGAAAAAGGTGGAGAGATAACGCTTTCCGACCGCTTCGATCATTTCAATCGACACCAGTTTGTCGAACTGGCCGCGCAACGAGCGGTAGTCTTCACACAACACCGTCACGCGGTCGCTCAGCCCGGCTTTTTCAATACGCTCGCAGGCAAAGCGATATTGCTCGCGGGAAATGGTTGTGGTCGTCACCTGACAGCCGTACTCGCGCGCGGCAAATTCTGCCATCGCACCCCAGCCGGTACCGATTTCCAGCAGATGATCTCCCGCATGCAGTTGCAGCTGTTCGCAAAGACGGCGCATTTTGGCTTCCTGCGCCTGTTCCAGCGTCATTTGCGGTTCCTGATACCAGGCGGAGGAATAGAGCATTTTCTCATCGAGAAAGCCCTGATAAAAATCGTTGCCCAGATCGTAATGCGCGGAGATATTTTTTCGTGCCTGAGAAGGGCTGTTGCGACGGAAAAAGTGGATCAGATTATTCGCGGGCGTGCTGAGCCAGCTCAGGCGTGCTTCGAGCTTGTCCACCAGTTTCAGGTTTTCCGCCAGCAGCTGTAACACCGTCGTCAGGTTCGGCGTTGTCCAGTCGCCATCAATAAAACTCTCGCCCGCCGCAATGCTGCCGCCCAGTAAAACACGGCGATAAGCGCGCAGATGATGAACTTCGATTTCGCCCTGCAAAGGCGCTGTGTGATCACCAAAGAAAATGGCGTCTTCGCCCGGCTCCCGCAGGATCAGACCGGCTCCTTTCAGCTGCCTGAGCACGCTCAGAATCAATGCGCGTGCGGCCTTGCTGCGCCTGTTGTTCGCCCCTTCGCGGGCGAGCTGCACTTCAGGTTGGCTCATGGTCAGTCCTTATCAACGGGAGGATGAGAATAAATGGGAGCCCGTTTCAGCCACAGTTTCAGCGCCTGCCAGTAAATGGTCAGCGCGGTCTTTGCGGTCATCAGGGGCAGCCGCCACAATTGCTGACGCAGCGCCTCGCGGGTCAGCGGGCGGGCGGTCAGAGAAAGGGCAGCATCGAATTCCCGTTCTTTGCGGTGATTTTCGATAGTGATGTGTAACTGTTTTCCAGGAGGTGTCAGGCGCCAGTGATAGACCATGTCCATCGGATTGAAGGGCGACACGTGAAAGGCTTTCGGCACAGGCTGCGAGCCGTCAGGGAGCACCGCGTAGGTGTGGCGTTCATTCCAGGGCGTATTACGCACTTCGGCCAGCATCCAGCGCAAAATTCCGCTTTGATCATAAAGGTAGTAGAAGTTGACCGGATTGAAATAGCAGCCGAAATAACACAGCTGACAGAGCAGCATCACGCGTCCTTCGGGGCGTTCGCCGGTCAGCTCGGCAATTCTCGCCTGGGCTTTGGTTTTGATATCGCCACCGCCGAGATAATCTTTACGGCGAAAACTGGCCGGAGAAAATTTTTCCAGCCGGATACCCAGAGCGGGTAACGCGTCCAGTTCATCGAGATCAATCAGCGGCATGAAAATGTCATAGTCAAAACGGTGCTCAACCGGCGTAAACCGGCGATGGCGCACCGTGCCAACATACAGCTGGCTGTTCATGACGCCTCCCGTTTTTCCGGCGCAGGTTCTGCCTGTGCACTGAATAACCGCAGGCTCAGTTGTTCCGCCACGTCGCGTGCGCTGTTAACACCGTCTTCATGAAAACCGTTGTACCAGTAAGCGCCGCAAAACCAGGTGTTGTGGTGGCCGTTGATCCGGTAACGCTCCTGCTGCGCGTGGTGGCTGGCGAGATTCAGAACCGGATGCATATAGGTGGCGCGGAACAACACCTTGCTCTCATCAATCGGCGTAAGCGGATTGAGGGAAACACAAAACGTCTGCGGCGCGTTCAGTCCCTGCAAAATATTCATGTTATAGGTCACGCTGGCACGGCGGCTGTGCGCCGGATTGCTGTCGCGAAAATCGCCGCGCCCCGCCGGATGGAGCGTATTAGGCAGCTGATAATTCCAGCTCGCCCAGGCGCGTTTCTCGCGCGGCAGCAGATGGGTGTCGGTATGCAAAATGACGTCATTGGCCTGATAAGGCAGCGCGCCGAGAATGCTTTTTTCTGCGTCCGTTGCGTTCTCACCCAGAATGCTCAGCGCCTGATCGGAATGGCAGGCGAAAACTACCTGATCAAACCGTTCTTCACCCTGTGCTGAATGCAGCGTCACGCCGCCGGATGTGCGGACAACGCCAGTGACCTGTGTACTGGTCAGCAGTTTTACGCTGGCGGGGAGTTTCTCCTGCATCCGGCGGATATATTCCCGCGAACCGCCCGGCACCACCATCCACTGCGGACGGTTAGTGACATCCAGCAGCCCGTGGTTATTGAAAAAGCGCAGAAACATCGACAGCGGGAAATTCGCCATATCGCCGAGAGAAGAGGACCAGATTGCCGCGCCCATCGGCAGCACATAATGCAGGGCGAAGAACGGAGAAAATCCGTTTTGATCCAGCAAATCGGCCAGAGTGTCTTCGTCATTATGCGGATTGAGCAGGCGTGCCTTACACAATTTGTTAAAGCGCAAGATTTCGAAAATGAACTGCCAGAACCGCGGCCTGAACAGGTTGCGGCGCTGGGCAAACAGGCTGTTGAGCGAATGCCCGTTGTATTCGAGTTTACTGAGCGGATTACGCACAGAAAAGCTCATTTCCGTCGGCTGACCTTCAATGCCCAGCTCTTTGAGCAGGGCGATAAAATGCGGATACGTGCGGGTGTTATAGACAATAAAACCGGTATCGATGGCGTATTCCTGGCCGTCTGAAATCACATCCTGCGTGGCGGTGTGCCCCCCTAACGTTGCCGATGCCTCGAAGACGGTAATTTCACAGTCCGGCCGGTTCTTTGCCAGTAACCAGGCACAACTCAGCCCTGAAATCCCGCTGCCAATGATAGCCACTTTAGTTGTCATTTTATTTCACCATTTTCCGGCATAACCATTTTTGCAGACCGACCGGCAGCAGCGCGGTAGTTTTCAGCAAACGGGCAAAGAGAGGAGGGAAGGCAATTTCGCTGGCGCCGTGCGCCAGTTTTTTACGGATATGTTTTGATGCCTGCACCACCGTCACCATCATTGGCATCGGAAAATCATTGCGTGCTGTCAGCGGCGTTTCGACAAATCCCGGCTGGATCAGGGAAATGTGAATCTGACGTTTTGCCAGATCCACCGCCAGAGAACGGGCGAAAAAGGCCAGCGCGGCTTTCGAGGCACCATAAGCTTCACTGCGTGAAAATGGCAGCAGCCAGGCCACGGAACCGACCAGCGCCACGCGGCTGCCGGGAGCCAGGCGCGGCAGCAGGGCATCGAGACAATTCACCGGGCCGATGAAATTGGTGTTCATCACGCGGACGACTTTTTCAGCCTCAACCACGCCGTCATCAAGATATTCGCAGGTACCGGCGCACAGGATCACCAGATCGGCCTTCACGTCCTGCAACGCCTGACGGGTTTCTGATAAATCGGTGATATCAAAACGCAGCGGGATAATCAGCGGACTGGCGGCGGCGACCGCAATGAGTTTTTCACCATCACGCCCGCAGGCGATAACTTCCCAGCCTTCTGCGGCATAGTCCTGAGCCAGCTGTTTTCCGATACCCGAACTGGCACCGGTGATCAGGACGCGGCGCATTATTTCAACCTTGCTTTAACCGCGCGGACAGCGCCGCCGAGCACCGGAACATGCTCATACAACATCGCACCGAGATCGTAATAATCGCGCTGATAAGCAATCCGGTTATCTGACAGGCGCAGATGGCTGGCGCCATTAAGAAACATAGCCTGACCTTTTTTCAGTGCCGGATGCGAAAACTCCATCCGCCAGAACAGCGACGCTTCAGCGCCACTGGTCAGCGGAGGCTGAATGTCAAAGCGGCAGTAATTCACTTTTTTGAGCAACTGTGCGAAATAGCGTTCGAGAGCATCCACGCCGTCGTAATGCGACACCGGATCAATGAACACCACATGCGGATGATAAATACGCGAAAGCTGCGGCAGCTGGCTCACATCCAGATGGCTGTAAAATTCGCAAAGCCGGGTCAGAACATCAGCGGGTATCGCGGGTTCAGGAAAATGTTTGATCATTATTTTTTCCTTCCATTACGCACTGGCACTATCTGCAGAACCGGAGGGATGCCTTCACCGTGAAGACTTTCGACATTATCGTTTTCATCTTCGCTGTCTTGTGAGCCAAGCAGCAGGGAAGCACTGCCCAGAAGAAGTATCGACAGGCCCTGTTCAACCCAGTTCAGCAGGCGCTGGCGCTGAATTTGCGTCAGTTTGCCTTCAGCCCATAACAGGATTTGCGAACCACTGAGATTTTCAAGATGCGGGTCATCGAGCGGGACCGGCATGATGTCGATCTGCATTCCTTCCTCGCAGCGCACAATGGCTTCCAGCCATAGCTCGGTGCTGTCCAGATGTCCCCAGCCCACCAGCGTCGCCGGATTGCCGGGACGTTTACGGGCGGCACCCATACACATCACCGCGTGTTCGATGATCAGGCCGTCAAGCTGGCTGCGTAACATCAGCAGGCGCTGATCCCCTGCACTGAGGCGCGAGCGCAAGGGTCTGAGCACATTATTCACAAAAGATGCCGCCGGATATTCACGACCGAGTTCCGTCATCAACTGACGGACTTTATTGCTGCGGCCATCCTGCAATGCGGTCAGCAAACTGTGTTCTGACTGCGACCAGCCGCCCGGCAGTGCATCCACTTTGCCTTCGAGCAGGGATTTCACCTGACCAACAGGTATCCCGCGATTAATCCAGCCCAAAATAGTGCGAATGGTATCAAGGTCATCATCATTAAACAGACGATGGCCGCCTTCGGTGCGCTGCGGTTTTAGCAAGCCGTAACGGCGTTGCCAGGCACGCAGCGTGACCGGGTTGATACCACAAATTCGGGCGACTTCGCCGATGCTGTAAAGAGACATAATGAATTCCAAAATTTTCGCACTAACTAATCTTAACTCTAGCGCCAGATTGCAAAGCTGTACAACTTTATTATTTTTGTACAACTTGCCTAATACTTTTCGCCTACATTATTTTAACTTGCAATGTTCTCATATCAGAGATATTTTCCCGATATTGAGATTTAACGGCAGGGTAAGAAAATGGAAGAAGGGCAGGAAAGTCAGGATCTGCGTCTCGCTGAGCGTCTGGCAGAATTACGTATCGGGCAGGGCTGGTCACTTGAACAACTGGCGCAACTGACCGGTATCAGCCGTGCCACACTTTCGCGAGTCGAGCGGGCAGAAACCAGCCCGACGGCTTCTTTGCTGGGCAAACTGAGCGCGGCTTACGGGCTGACGACTTCACGCCTGCTGATGGCGCTGGAAGATAACCCGCCGGAGCTTATACGCCGCGCGCAGCAACCTGTCTGGCATGATCGCGAAACCGGTTTTGAGCGTCGTTCGGTCTCCGCGCCCGCCCCCGGTTTTCGTGCTGAGCTGATTTCCAGTTTGCTGAAATCAGGCGCGACCATTTCGTATGATTCCCCGCCGGTGGACGGCCTCGAACAGCACATCTGGATGCTGGAAGGTGTACTGGAATTCACCCTCGATGGCCACTGTTACCGGCTGGAAGCGGGAGACTGTCTGCGTTTTCATCTTCACGGCACAACATCTTTTCACGTACCCGGCCCGCAGGATGCCCGTTACGCCATCGTTATTTCACGTCCTTAACCTCTGATAAAAAGGGTTATTCCCATGCAAAACAGCAATGAAGAAGTGGTGATCAGCGAAGTGCAGGGCGGCGTGCTGACGCCTGCGGATCTGGATGCGCTGGCGGAGACGCTGATGCAATCCGTTGCACTCGGCGCGAGTATCGGATTCATTTTGCCTTTTGGTTTTGTGCAGGCGCAGGCCTTCTGGCAAAAGCTTTTGCCAGCTTTTGAGCGTGGTGAAAAGCGTCTGCTGGTGGCGCGGGTGGCAGGGAAAATTGCCGGTACTGTGCAGCTGGTGGTCGATCAGCCCGCCAACGGCATCCATCGCGGTGACGTGGTGAAACTGATGGTTCACCCCGATGGCCGCCGTAAAGGGCTCGCCCGTAAGCTGATGACGGCAGTCGAAGCGCTGGCACGCGAAGAAGGTAAAACCCTGCTGGTACTGGATACGGTGACGGGCAGTCCGGCGCAGACGTTGTATGAAAATCTCGGTTTCACCCTGAGCGGAACGATCCCGCATTATGCGATGTCGACGGAAGGGATGCTGGAATCGACGAGCGTGATGTATAAGGTGCTGATGTGAAATGTTTTAAAGTCAAAACCGTGGGCGTCGGCCCACACCGACTTGGGGGGCGGCCTATCGCCGCCGCCCCCCAAGACCCCCCGGGCTCTTTCACTGCACGCTATCGCGGGTACGACGGACATGTTCTGACGCATTTGTGAGTGGCGCAAAATGTCATCGCTTCGCGATTCCCGAATTTCAGGATTCGAGCCTAAGGTCTCGAACCGTTCATTCGGTGCCATTTTTGATCACGCCAATACACTTTTCTAAAAGATGAAGAATAGTCTGTCTTTGAATTTAAGATCGTGCGGGCGTTTCAGAAAGCTTGCTGAATGAGAGGTTGCAGACCTAAGGCTGCAATCCCGAAATGAAGGCACCGCGCAGCGGCAAGATTTCCAGCCTGTCGCTGCGGTGACTGAAACATAGTGTCTAGCGATAGCGCGCAGTTAAAAAAACGCAGGATTCCAAAGGGTTTCGTTTAAAACCCTTTGGGCCAGTGTGGGCGGCGAGCCCACGACCTTGACCTTGAAGCCAGTGTGGGTGGCAACCCAAGGTTTTGTGGGTGTGGGCGGCGAGCCCACGGTGTTGACCTTGAAGCCAGTATGGGTGGCAACCCACGGTGTTGACCTTAAAAAAGCCGAAATATAGCAGCGGCCTCTGCTATCTCTTCTGAATGTACGTCAGCGCCAGCGCCACCGCCAGCACCAGCCCTTTGATGATATCCATCGCGTAATACGGCACCGACAACATCACCAGGCCGTTCGACAGCACGCCTAAAATAACTGCGCCCAGCAGGGTTCCCAGCGCATTCGGTTTACCGGAACCTGCCAGCGAGAAGCCGATGTAGGCGGCGGCAACGGCGTCCATCAGGTAACCGCCTCCGGCATTCACCTGCGAAGACCCGATACGTGACGCCAGCAAAATACCCCCAGCACCGGCCAGAACGGATGACATCACATAGGCAATCACGCGATAACGCGCGGTGCGGATCCCCGCCAGACGTGCGGCCAGCGGGTTACCGCCGATAGCGTACATGCGGCGGCCATGTTTGGTCAGCGACATAAACAGTTGTACCGCAATGGTCACGACGGCCATCACGATGACAATCACCGGCACCTGACCGAGCAGGCTGAACACCGCGGGCACCGTGCCTTCGGCCATGTCACCGCTCGGCAATAACATGTTTTCAGTGATCGAGCCGCCATAGCTGTAAGTCATCGCCGCGCCCTGAATCACAAACAAACTGGCGAGGGTGGCGAGCATGTCAGGGATCTTTAGTATGACGATAAGGAAAGCGTTGAACAGGCCGACCAGCGTACAGAGCGCCAGCGTGATTAAGATGGCTTCGGTGGTGCCGAAACCGTGCCAGACGAACATCGAAATCACCAGCGCATTGGCGAGTGACGCCGTTGACCCGACGGATAAATCGAAGCCGCCGACCGCCAGTGAAATCGATACGCCGATAGCAATCACCGTCACGATGGCAATCGAACGCAAAATGTTGATGATATTCGACGGCTCGAGGAAGTTATCTGATGCCACACCAAAACCGGCAATCAGCAATACCACGGTCAGCAACATGCCCCATTTATACAAAAACTCGAACAGCTGATGACGCCACGGCTGACTCGCTGCGGGCACGCTTTCTTTACTCACCACGGCTTTGTTCACGCGGGTGTTCCTCCGGTTGAATAGACTAATAAGGTTTCTTCGTCGACGTTAGCGGCGTCAAGTTCGGCCACAATGCGGCCATCCCACAACACCAGAATGCGGTCGCATAAACCGACCAGTTCGGCGAACTCACCGGAAGCATAAATAATGCCTTTTCCCTGTTGCGCCAGGCCGTCGATCAGCCTGAACACGTCCGTTTTGGCTTTGATGTCTACGCCTTTGGTCGGTTCGTCGAAGATCAACACCTGACTCTCACTGCGCAGCCATTTTCCGATAGCGACCTTCTGCTGGTTGCCGCCGGAAAGCCGTGCCAGCTTCTGCATCGGCCCGGAAGCGCGAATGCCTAAGCGGCTGATAATGTCTTTTGCCCATGACAGTGACTGGCGCGCGTTGAAAATACTCCAGCGCGAAAAAGTGTCGTCAGCGGTCACACTCAGGTTCATCGGGATATTTTCATCAATGAAAATCCCTTCCTTGCGCCGTTCTTCCGGCACTAACGCCAGCCCCTGTTCGACAGAAAGATGCGGTTCTTTCGGCTTCCAGGGTTTGCCATTCAGTTCACCGCTTTCCACCTGACTCGGCGTCGCGCCAAACAGCGCCTTGCACAGTTCAGTTTTTCCGGCACCCGCCAGCCCGGCAATGCCGAGGATTTCGCCACGATGCAGTCGCAGCGAGATATCCCGCAGTTTGTCTTTATCGTGCATCCCATGAATGCTTAGCAGCGTTTCACCGCTGTGCGGCGGACGGCGCGGTGGGTAAATATCGTCGAGCTGATGGCCGATCATTTTCTCAATAATGTGCTCGTTGCTCAGGCCGTCCATGCTGTCATCGCTGACCAGACGCCCGTCGCGCAGCACCGTCATGCGATCACAGATATCACGCAGTTCATGGATACGGTGCGAGATAAACACAATCGCCATTCCGGCGGCTTTCAGCTTGCGTACCAGTGCGAACAGACGCGCACTTTCCGCCTGATCGAGCGGGGCGGTCGGCTCATCGAGGATCAGGAACCGGCATTTATGCGATAACGCCCGCGCCAGCAAAATCAGCTGTTTCTCCGCCAGCGTGCAGCTCTCGATGCGAGCCCGCAGGTTGATGTTCAGCCCAAGCTGTTCGGTCAGTAACTGTGCCTGACGGTAAAGCTGCGGCCAGTTATGCAGATGACCCGGTTCAGAAAGGCGGTCGAGCATGATGTTTTCGGCAACGTTTAGCGTCGGCACCAGCGCGACGTCCACTTCCTGCTGCACCAGATGAATCCCGTGCTCGCGGGCATGATGCGGCAGGCGGATATTTGCGGCTTTGCCGTCGATAGTGATCTGCCCGGTGTAATGTTCATGCGTGCCGGAAAGCACCGCCATCAGTGTCGATTTCCCCGCGCCATTCGCGCCAACTAACGCATGGACGGAGCCGCCTTCCAGCGTGAAATCCACCTGGCGCAGGGCAGGAAAACCGGCAAATGAAATCGAGATATCGCGCATCTCAAGGAGGGAGGTGGTCACTGGGCGTTCGGCCTTATTAAATAGACGGATGGGGATTTAGACGTTTAGCCGTCCATTGGGTTTTTGATTGCAAATTTTTAACATATTGGGGGATTAAATCAAGAGATTAAAAAGGATAAGTAAGAGATAAAAGATCTAAGGTCAAGACCGTGGGGGTCGGCCCACACCGATCACAAATTCAACACCTTGGGCTCGCCGCCCAAACTGGCCTTAAGGTCGTGGGCGTCGGCCCACACCGACAAGACCTTGGGTTGCCACCCAAACTGGCCTCAAGGTCGTGGGCGTCGGCCCACACCGACCAGACCTTGGGTTGCCACCCAAACTGGCCCTAAGAGGCGCCTATCGCCGCGCCTCTTAGGAATCTCCGGCTCTTTCAC